>BSBK01005438.1:442500-512578 GCA_027943335.1 Chamaecyparis obtusa | reverse complement strand
GTAATAAAGTATCTCAGTTACAAGATCTTTCCCTATTAGGAGAAAATAAATATAACCAGTACAAAATCCTTGTTAAAGGAAAGACTCATTTCTTTAAGTTAGCAACCCTGCTAGGAGTTGATAGGATGAGCCTTTCTTCACTCGGAGCAACTTGCCCAATGTGAAGGTTAAATCCACCTCATGAAGGTTAAACCCACCTTTTGGAATCACCATCCAAATGAAAGTATATTAATATACTGATTACAGATAATGAATTGACTAACAATAACTCCTTTGCTAAAATAGTTCCAATGAAGTATAATTATCACACTGCCTGCTCTAGATCAATAGTCCTCACATCCAAACATTCACATTCACACCCATACTCTTCACATCACTTATTTTAATCCTTTATACAAGATACAAATGATTTATTAGGTCGACACCAATTAGGAATTTCCTAATAAAAATTATTTACATAAACTCTTTTCAAGATACACACAAGATCTTGAACAAGAAAATAACAAACATCATTCAGCCAACATACTCCATAATCCATAACTTATCTTTGCACATGGTAGAACACGCCACATCCCATAGGTTAGCACCAAATAAGACTTCGCAAGGTCACACACTACAAATGATGTCACTAAGAGCGCGGTGATCAAGAAATAAGGGAAATTATTCCTTAATGAGTCTTCTATCATATCCTAAACTCGCATATCCTAAATCCATCTCTTATCTAAGAAAACACAAAAATTCAGAGACTAACTCTTCCACAGACTCTTATTTTCGTTCCTGTGACTAGTCTGTTCTAAAAATGTTGTAACTTATTCCTCAGATTAAATTATTGTATGCGACCTTAGATATAAGATCTAAATTCTATCTAAAACACAAATCCCAGCTTGTAGACTCATAAATGTCATACACAGCCCATACAACCATGATGATTCTTCCTGTTCCTGTCTTAACCAATATTACTGCAACATTAGATACAATTAAGTCAATATTATGAAACATATTTTGACATCAATGAAAACACATATCAGGAAAAATTCAAACAATCTCCCCCTTTGGAAATGATGGAAACATATAAGAAAAACCATCCACCCAAAAATCATCTTAGTACCCTCTACATAGCTCCCTTTGAACAAGTGGGGGTTTTTCTTATATTTCTCCCCCTTTGACATCAATGAAAAAGGACTAATTTTCCTTCTAAAAATTCCACTACAACAAGATGTACCCTTTTCAAATATTAATGCCTAAAAATAGGTGCCAAATCACCCAGATAAGTGTTGTTATGTCCTGCAATCACTTCCCTTGAGGAGTGCATATAAGCATCAGTCCAACCAAGAATATAGCTCTGATAGCTACTGGAATGATTCATTCTTACATCATCTAGTTCTCGCAAGGAGGATTTTTCACCCCAAGAATATCTCTAAGATATCTTTTAGAAAAGGTTTAGTGAATATATCTACTAATTACTCCTTTGTACTAACGTACTCAACTCTGACTTCCTTTTATGCAACTTTCTCTCTCAAATAATGATATTTTATTGATATATGTTTGGTTTTTGAGTGCATAACAAGATTATTTGATATATTGATTGTGCTTGTATTGTCACAATGAATCACAACTAGTTCTTCAAAGCTTATTCCAATATCCTTTAGCATCTGTTTCATCCAAATAACTTGTGAACAATTTAAAATAGCTGCCACATATTCTAATTCAATAGTAGATTGAGAAACACAATCATGCTTCTTTCTTAACCAAGAAACTACCCTCTTCCCAAGGAAGAATGAACCACCATTGGTGCTCTTACTATCATCAATACATCCTACCCAATTTGCATTAGTGTATGCATGGAGGGTAAAGTCATCTGACTTATCATACCACAACCCAAACTCCAATGTATCTTTCAAATACCTAAATATCCTTTTTACTGCAATATAGTGAGTCTCTTTTGGATCTTCTTGAAACCTTGTAACAATTCTAACTAAATTTACAATATCTGGTTTGGTATGTGTTAAATATTGTAATCCTCCAATCATAGATCTGTATTTTGTTTGATAAACACTTTGAGTTTCATAATTTGTAGTAATCTTGCATCCAGTAATCATAGGTGTTCCAAAAAGTTTGCAATCTTCTATGCAAAACCTTTTTAGTAACTCCTTGAGATACTTGGTTTGAGAATTAAAAATGCCATGTTTATTTTATGTAATTTGAAAAATAAGAAAGAACATCATTTCACCAATCATAGACATGTCAAATTCATCTTTCATTTCTACAGTAAATTTAATGCTCATTTCATCATTTACCCCAAAGACAAAATCATCCACAATTACTTCTATGATCAAGATTGCATCCTTTCTAGTTCTCAGATATAAATAACTATCTGCACTACCTTTTCTCAAACCAATATGTAATAAATACCTGTCAATTCATACATAATTTAATCACCCAAAAATGGTCTAGTAAACTTTGAGTCCCTTTCTAAACATTAAAATTTAAATACTAGACTAATTTTTGTGCTTAATCAATTTTTGATATTTATTTAATCTCTTAATTCTTGATCAAATCATCATTTTATCATTTATTTGATAATATCCTAAAGTTTGTCCACTTTATCCTAAGCTTTATTTAATTAAGAAAATATGCTCCTTTTTAATTAAATAAATAAATATTTTAATTAAATAATAAAATTACTTTATCCTAAGCCACATTTAATTAAAAGAACATGTCCACTTTTAATTAAATAAAAATATTTTTTAATTAAATAAAGGTCCCCTTTTACTTAAATAATGAAAACCACTTTGCTAAAAATAATAAAGAATAAATTAAAAAGAAAAAGAAAAGTGCACTTTCCAATGAGATGGAATCTTTTGACTTTTGAAAAAAGGCTTTTTTCCTCTTTATCTCAACCACTCATTATTTTGCCTCTTAATCATGTCCATTGATTTTGCCTCTTGAGAATCTTGAGCACATGGATCAACCAAGATTTAATCTCCACCATTGCTCATTTATTTTTGCCTCTTAATCTTGACCGTCTGTTTATTTCTAAATTCATTTAAAAGGAGACTCTCTCTTCATTCTTGAGATCCCATCTCTTGCATTATCCCATCTCTTGAATTATCCCATCCTCATAACATTCTTAGCTTCTTTAGATCTTGAAATCTTATTGCAGGTTCTTGGAGTCTTGGCATCTTAGCATCTTGGAATCTTAGCATCTTAGCATCTTGGAATCTTAGAGTCTTGCAATCTTGGAATCTCAGAGTCTTGCAATCTTGGCATCTTGGAGCTATGGCATTCTTAGATATTTCATATTCAAGCATTACATCATCATTGTCATTTTGTTTCTTTCATCTAGCTTAATCCATCTATCTTAGATCTACTTTTCTTGCATTATTGCATATCATTTTAGCTTAGATCTTTTATCTCATATTAGATCTACTTTTCTTGTATTCTTGCATATCATTTTAGCTTAGATCTTGCATTTCATCTTAGATCTACTTTGCATTATCATTTGAATCTTCCATTCTATGGTGCACCTTACAAGGGTCTTTCTTTAAGGTTCATTTGAGAGCCACCATTCATAATATCTACATGGTTCTTGCACGTCATGCATAGGAAGCTATAAATCACTTCTTGAGATCTCCTTCTTCATGGATTCCCTTAAGTGTAATGGTTTATATAAGTGACCTCACTTTTTGGTAAATATTTTTTTGCGCCCACCATGGAGCAAACCCATGAATTTTTGGATACTCACTTTGGTTTTTAATGCTAACCCTTGTGCATGTTGTGTTGAATGCAAAAACCCTAGGTTCTTGAAAATTTTGATCATATCTCACAAACGGCTAGGTGTTTGGATCTAAATTTTGTTTTGTAGGTTGGGGATGGATAAAAGGTATCTCAGACGAAAAATTATATTTTTATGATAATTTTTTCATGAGTTATAATTTTTTATTGATTTTTCATGAAAATTAATTTCTAGTCGCAAATCATTAATTTTTTTTTTAAAATTACATTTTTGGAAAGGCCTCAGAATTTTACGGGGGGTTACTTCTTTGTATTTTTAATTTAGATGCAATAACATAGCTCAAATTATTGATTTATAAAAATTGGTTTGTTTTGGTAAAATGGGTCTCTAGGGCATAAATTAAGGGATATTTCTTAAAATTTTAAATTTTTTGGGAAGATCTTAGATTTATAATAGGGGTCTCTTCTTTACATTTCTATTTTTGGGTCTGAAATTATAGAAAAAAAATCAGATCTTGTTGACTAGGTCAAAAGCAAAAAAAAATAAAAATTGTGACGAGCTTGCACTTTATTTGCACATAGTTCAATGCATGATAGAGATTTATTACAAGTATTTGATATTTTCTATCTCCTAACAAGTGTTTTTGCAGGGTTATTGCTTTCTTTTGCATATTTTTGTGCCCTAAGTTGTGGTTTTGTAGGATTTGCTTGCCAAAAGAATTGTATTGCTAAGACTAATAACAATTGAGATTTTGGAAAATTGCGTTAAAGGTATGTAGTTCTAGATCTTGGCACTTTTATTGTAACTAGATCTTGTGTGTCTTTGCTATCATTAGATCATTTTTTATAGACACATAGCTTAATTAGTTTTCTTTTGGTAAATGAACATGTGCTTGATGTGCTTGGGAGACACTATGTAGTAAGAGACTACACTCTTTTCCTTTTGGAAAATAAAAAATCTAGACGTCCATGAGCTATCCTTTTACTTTCTTGAATTTACCTTTAGAGGGCCTACCAAGAGAGAAATCTTTTGGGAATGAACCAAGTGGGGAACAAGCAAACCTGACTACTCCATCCCACTATAATCAAAAGCTTCCTTCAATCCAAAGAGAGGGAAGACTTGGCTATTTTCTATTCCTAATGCTTCTTCATGTGTTGGGCCTAGTTGCCTAAATCTTGCTAAGCAAGACTACACTTGATTGGGTGCTTGTAGGACCATCAACAGTCTCAATCTTGTTTACTATAAGGGGAATACGTTCATCTAGTATAGGGCTGAGAGATCTAAATCTTTCTTGTGAGACTATACTTTTTGGATTCTTGTAGGGCTATAGGCCTTAATTTCGCTTGAAAAACTACAGGGGATAGTCATGCATGAAGTTTACTAAAAACCTTAAGTTAGAGGCTACCCAATTGACTGAAAGTATCATGATCTTTGTACAAGGATTGATCCAAGCGGTTTCCCAGATCACCTCAAGATTACTAACCATCTGTATTCCTTTGGGATACCAAGTTGTGGGCAACAGTTTTGATACTAGCCTTGACCATAGGTAGTTCTTGCTTGATGTGTTTTAGATTTGTGCTAGACCCATGGAAATCTTTGTGAACATACACTTGACGTTATTGGAATATTGTAACCTATCTTTAGACTTCAAAATTTCTTGTATCATGCAAGGTTGCTTTGTCCCTTATTTGATTGTTTGAAGACTACTCTATGCATCACATTTACTTTAAAAACTTGATTTTAAAATTCAAACTTGTCAAAATTCAATTTTTTTGTTGAAACTAGAAATTATTGTCGAAATATCATTTGTAGTAGTGAGAAATGTTGCATACCATTTAGAGAAATATCATCTATCTTTACTGTGGATTGTTGTCCTGCCTATCATTAGAATATCGTATTAACCTAAAGTGTCATCTGTCTTTATTGGGAAATTCTATATGACCTTTTATCCCTGTTTAACTATCGCCTAGCTTTTTGAGGTCTATCATCCAGATTTTGATCCAAGTTAGTTTGGCTCAGATTTTCTCTTAGCTAGTTTAGGAAGCTTATACTTGACTTTTTTTGGTCTCTTGGTCTGAAACTAACAACTTTGGGACTGTGTTTAGTTGAAAAGGATCACCTAGATACCTTGGTTATATTCTTGATTAGTAAAGTTGTTCACTTATCTATATCTTTGGTTATATTTATCTTTATCTTGATGTTATCTCTTGACTCAAGTCACAAGTGTCATACATGGGGATCTTATCCCGCAGCTTGGGCACTTTTTGATCAGTCATCTTAATCTTATTTTACTCTCTTTTACTATTTGACAAGTGAGCACTTTACTTTTCTAGAGTGGACATCAAGTTTTCTTGTGTCATCTTATTTGGCTCTTTACATTCTCTTTCATGCTGAATCAAAATGATCACATCATGAATCTAAACAATTTGACTAAAGAAGAAGAAGAGATTCTTGTGGCATAATTTTTAGAACAAATCAAATCTTTGAGATTTGAACTTCAAAAATTAAAGGAAGAAAAAGATACATCTCTTAATCAACATTCTTGGAAATCAGTCTATCCTTTACATTCACCTTCTCCAAGCAAGGCCACATCTCACTCCAATAACAAATTTACCTTTGAGAAACATATTAAACATATTTATGAAAAACCTATCTTTGATCAAAAACATCTTTATGAAAAACCTATCTTTGATTGAGAACCTCTTTATAGAAAACCTATCTTTGATCATAAACATTATCATGACATACCTATCTTTGACCGACCTATCTTTGATAAAGAAAATGAAGAACCAGAGTGAATCTTTACTCCTTTTGGAGAATCTTATGAATGAGCATTGGAAAAAATCCTTGAAAACAATCTTATTACATTACCTTCAACTACTTCGAACATACTTTCATTCTTGACTACTTACTATGTGTATCATCAAAATAATGAACATAAAACTTCAGATTGCATGGAGTTGAAACACAAATTCCAAGATTTCATTGATGATGGTATTATTGGTTTTGAAGATCCTAACAAATCATTTAATGAAGATACTACTCTCAAGCTTGATCAAAATCATGAACCCATGTCTAGTAATGATTCTCACACTCCCTCTACCTTACCTATCATACATTCATCTCCTAAAGAATCAAATCCATCCAAAATTCTGCCATTGGACAAAGAACTTAATGCTTTTCATGCTACCTATGCATATCCTCAAGGGCTACCTCTAAAAGACTAAAAGAGATCCAAACTAATATACATCTTTCTACAAGTCTCTTCCATGATTCAAAGGTCATAGACCCCAAGCTTCCTTGTACTTCAACACCCATCATACCTATCCTAAATGTCCCTTCATCAAACTTTCATAAACTCCTCACACATATTCAAACTCCTATCTCATCCTTGAAGTGGTTCCATATCAAGAGGATAATCTAAAGTGTGAAGATATAAATATCAATAAAGATCAAGATCAAGATACCATCCATCCTTATCCAATGGTTGACCAAAGTATCATATCCCCAGATCCTCATGATGATTCCTTCCAAAAAGATATTCCTTCATCTCCTATATCTTATCCATCTCCTAAGCAAGATCAAGATACTCCTTCCATCATCTCTAAAGAGCTTATCGAAAATCAAGAGAAAAATACTCTTCCTATATTATCCAAAGATCCTTGTCAAGATAAGGATATCCCAACAAATCCTTGTCATCATCCTCCACATCCATCTCTCATCTTTCCTACTCCTTTTCATAAGAATAAATCCTTCGAAGCTCCTATTGCTCCTATCAAAGTTGCTCCTATGAAAGCTACTCATGAGCCTATTGGTATAAATATGGACCTTACTGATCAGATCCTTAGCCATGTTTCTCACTCTACTAATACTGATATTCCTATCCATTATCCATTTGCATCATCCAAATCTATCATGGGTCCTTATAACCCAAAGATGAAACCTTCACACCTTCCATCCATATTAGGACCTTATATTCCTCCATCTACTATACCTATTGTTGCCAACATACCTCAAGATCAAAAAAGACATGCATACTTGAGAAATCATCCATCCTTCCATCTAAACCCATCATATGAGCCTCATTCATCCATAATTCCAAAGTCTTTTGGAAGCAATTTGGATGTGCAACATAAAAATAAAAAATACAAGAATCCACTTACATTTGATGATCGCCATGTCCTATCTAATCGACATGTGGCTACAAAGAAAAAATAAATTTCTAAGAAACCACAAGATTTATCAAAGAAAAGAGTGAAATCAAAGCAAATATGGGTTCCTAAATCCATCATGGAAGAATTGTGATCAGAAGTATCTAAAAGTAAATAAAAATCAAAAGCTATGTGGATTACCAAGTCTCTCTTAAAGGTCTTGGACATAAAAGAAAAATCAAAGTTGACATTCAAGCTTCCAAAGACATCCACTCCGTATTCCTCCAAACATCCTATATCCTCTCCTTCATCCATATTTGGTCCATGTGTCCCAAGATCCACATCCTCTCCTATATCAACACCTCAATCTAGCCAAATTATTCTCCCCCCAGTTGTTCACTATCCCTCAAGGTGTGTGTCAATATTGATTTTTCCATCATCTCCACATACTGCTACAAAATCCTTATCTACTATCCTACACCTACTTCTAATCCTCTCATTTATTATCCTTCCATTCCCCTTATTCTATCTTACGCATAAATCCTTAGCCATCATTTACCTTATCCTCCATACCTTTTCCTATCGTTACCTTATCAACGTCTTTGAGCATATCTCTCATCGGCCTTGGCCTATCGTAGAATATCTTTCCAAAGAATCATTATCCAAAGAGCATCATGCTTTACTTCCTCTAAAAATCTAAAAAATTGAAAAAATAAAAAAGAAAGAAAAAATGAAAAAAAATTTAAAAAAAATATAGAAAAAGAACCTTGGTGAAAACCTGGAAACATGCGCCTTGGTAGAAAAAGTAAAGAGAAATAAATTCATCCTATGGTAAAAACCACTACATGTGGTGCCTTCGACAAGTACCATGATGAAAACCTACAAAACATGCATCATGCATAGTTCCTCTATCTTGCACTCTACACTTGGGGCAAGATGCATCCACACTAGCTATTTCATGTGCACCCATACTTTCTCTTTCACCTTTGATCTTGACAAGGTTGAACTATCCACGAGCATCATATAGCCTACCATCTAATATCCTTTTCATCAGCTTACTCACTTGCTTCCATCCATGCTACCGTCATCATGATCTTGCTTATCTAGAATTTTCCAATATTATTCCTAAGCATTCTTTCCCTAATACCAAACCATTCACTCCTAATATCCATCATCCTTTATCCTAATTGTGTTATCCTATCACTATCATATCCAATTGATCCCTTGGTATTGATCAAAATGAAGAACAAAAAATATATATAAAATAAAAAATCTGTTAATAAGAGTCTCTTAACATTTCCACTCTTTGGACCACACGCTTTCATGACACCAGCTCATTATCCTATATGCTAACCAACACCACTTCATGAGATTACATTGCTATATTTTCTCTTTCCTTAGCTTGGGTACTCTTGATGAGACTGTCCCTAAGGGTTGCATTATCTTTCTGCTTCCTCATTATCTTTATGCTTCCTCCATCAGCTTTCTAATTCATCCATCATGTCCTATACCTTGCTAGACATTGGGGAAAAACCAATGTGATCTTTCTTGAGTACTGATAATATTTAAAAAATTAAAAATTGAAAAATGTTCCTGAAAAAATTCTAAAAAAATATTATTAAATCTCTAAAAATTTTAAAAATCATATAAATCTCTAAAAAATCATAAAAATCATATAATGTCCTAAAAAAATCATTATCCTGGTAAAACCTGGAAATAAGCTCTACTTGAAACCTATGCGCTTATATCTCTTAACTTGTTGCTTTGCGCTTTGAACTCTTTTGAATTCCATCTCCAATCTCCTTGGTTTGGAATTGATCTTTGTCTAGGGCTAGGGGGCATGAACTATATTCTCCTTTGGTGCGTGATGGTGTTTTCTTAGTAACTCACATCAGTGTTTCTCAACACTACCCAAACAATGTTTCTCAACACTTCCTTTGACATCGAATGTTTCTCAACACTTATCAGATATATTACCTTGAGTTGATGGTTTGTCTGCAGTCTAGGATTGTGCAATATTTCTCACTTACATGCATTAGTCCTAGCGAGTTAGTGATTATATTTATCTTTTTTTACATTGTGCTTAAATTAAAATGACTGAGCTATGCTTAATGATATTTTCTTTGTATGCTGTCTATTATTGAATATTTTCACTAATGTTCCCTCATTGGTTTCTCCATGATGTTACGACTAGAGGACTAGGAGCATAGGGCATATTTTCTTTGATTTTTTTCTTGTGGTGTGATTCCAATGATCTTAAGCTATTTAATAAACTGGGTGTCTGCGATAAGAACCTCCATCATGATTGGAATGCCACACATACCTCAACCTTATTTATTTGGACACTTAGGTGAAGTTGGAATTATCTCCTTGACTGTTACATTGTGTTTTCTTATGGAACAACCATTTAGGTCATCATGGACTCTTATGCCTTGATGTTTATGGTTACTTGCAACATTAATTTGGAAACCGTGTTTAGGTCATCTTGGCCCTTATGCCTAGGTGCTTACATATATTTCCTACATTATATCCGATATAGATAGTATTCATATCTTCATAGTGGCATTTTCATTAGTGATGGTTGTATGATCTTGTGATGTCTCTTAATAAGGCTTGATGATAAAAAATAAGGACCTATTTATTGACTCTTGCAAGTTGCACTTTGCATTTTCATAGTAGTTTGCATTTTTAGGGTTCATTCTAGTTTGCATATGAGTTAGGAGAGGGTCTCCTTCACCATTATCGAACAACTTTGGTCATCCTTTTTCAACATTCTCGATTCATTTTTGGGATCAAAACTAAAATTCAAGTTTATTTTATGTTCTTTGAGGCTTATCTTTTCATCCTTTGAGGCAAACATTGATCATCTTTTCTCCATAATCGCTTGCTTTGACCTAATGCTAATGCTATACCTTTCTGGTCAACCTATTCAAACTCCAGAGCAAAATTTTCATCACTTGGTGGTCAAACTTGGTCTTATGCACTTATCAATCATCTTGAACATTATCTTATCCTGATTTGATCAAATCTATCTCATTTTTGCATCTCCTCTACCTCATTTCGATTTTGATCTCAATGGGCCAGGAATAGCCTATCTTTCAAAGCTGCAAATTGATTCTACTATCTTATTGTCTTGTCTTTCAATCTCCATTTTAGTGTTCAATTTTTCTTCAACTATATATTGAAATCTTGCTATCTTGCTAGTTCTCATTTGATCAAGTTCGAGATTAGTTGTCTCTCTATGCTTCATTTGATCAAGTTTGGAATCAGATCTTTATCAAGTATCTTGTTATCTTAGCTAGTTCTCGTTTGATCAAGTTTGAGATTAGTTGTCTCTCTGTGCTTCGTTCGATCAAGTTTAGAGTTAGATATCTATCAATTAACTTAACATCATCATTCTTTGACTCAATGTGTTCCCATATCGCTCACACATTAGTCAAAGAGGGGCAAATGTAATCTCCCAAAAATGGTCTAGTTGTATACACCTAAAAATGGTCACCTAGACTATTAGCCCCTTTTGCTAAATCATCAATTGCTTATCCTTGATCAAATCCTAGTTCTATCATTTATTCGATTATTTTTTATGGGCTAACCATTTTATCCTAAGTTTTTATTTATTTAAAAGGAATTCCCTCCCCTTTTAATAAATAAAAAGCCCCCACTTTTCCTCTTATCCTAAGTTGCACAAATAAAGCATTATTCTTATTTTATAAAAAGGGAAAAAACACTTTTTGTCTCATATGGACACAAAATTCAACTCTTATTTTCCCATTGGAGGATATTTGTGCACATGGATTGCTCCTCTTTTAAGCTTCACCATTGATTAAATCTTTTGCCTCTTAATCTCCATGGTCCATTCCTTCTCATTTCCTTTAAAAGGAGAGCTCTCTTCTTCATTCTAGAGCCCCAACTTTTTATGCTAATGTTATGCTGCAGGTTTTCTAGGTCATCTTGGAGCTTTTGGAGATTTGGAGCATTCTTGGCTTTTGCATCTACATGTTATCATAGTTTCACTTCTTGCATTATCATGGCATTCTTAGCTTAGATTTCCTTTATGCTTTAGATTAATTCATCTAGCTTAACTAGGAGGCTTTGTAATACTTGCATCTTTCATTTTCATAGCTTAGCTTGCATTTCCATTCTTAGCATAGCATTGCATTGCATTATCATTCTTGATTCTTGAGGATATTGGCATTCTTGCCCTTGTCTTCATTGAATCTCCCATTGCATGGTTTACTAGCAAGGTTATTGGCTTAATAGCTCTAGCTGAGAGCATTCTTAAAACCCTTGCATTCCATGCCTAGGGAGCTATGGATCAATTTTTGAGACCTCATTCTTGAGTGTTCTTGAATGTAATGATTCATAGAAGTGTGACACATTTATAGCACACACTAGTAAACTTTGAGCCCCTTTCTAAACATTAAAATTTAAATACTAGAGTAATTTTTGTGCTTAATCAATTCTTCATATTTATTTAATCTCTTAATTCTTGATCTAATCATCATTTTATCATTTATTTGATTGTATCCTAAAGTTTGACCACTTTATCCTAAGCTTTATTTAATTAAGAGAACATGCACCCTTTTAATTAAATAAAAAAAATATTTTAATTAAATAATAAAATCACTTTATCCTAAGCCACATTTAATTAAAAGAACTTGTCCCCTTTTAATTAAATAAAAATTCTTTTTAATTAAATAAAGGTCCCCTTTTAATTAAATAATGGAAACCACTTTGCTAAAAATAATAAATAATAAATCAAAAATAAAAAGAAAAGTGCACTTTCCAATGAGATGAAATCTTTTGACTTTTGAAAAAAGGTTTTTTTCCTCTTTATCTCAACCACTCATTATTTTGCCTCTTAATCATGTCCATTGATTTTGCCTCTTGAGAATCTTGAGTACATGGATCAACCGAGATTTAATCTGCATCATTGCTCATTTATTTTTGCCTCTTAATCTTGGCCGTCCATTCATTTCTAAGTTCATTTAAAAGGAGACTCTCTCCCCATTCTTGAGATCCCATCTCTTGCATTATCCCATCCTCATAGAATTATTAGCTTCTTTATATCTTGAAATCTTATTGCAGGGAATAATCACATCCACTTACAAACAACCAAAAATAGTGACTGGGGAAAAATACATCCAATCACTAATACAAACTTTTGATTTGATTTAAAGAACATTTTCTTCCTCACTATCTTCATGTGTAGGGTCTTCAGTAGCCATCCCATGAAGGTGCATTCTTCATCATCATGTGAAACCAATGCATTATTTATATTTAGCTTTCCATGAAGGAAATCCTTAGCACACTGAGTGAAATTCATAACAATGTGTCCCTTCTTCTTGCAATAGTAGTAGAAAATTTTGTTCTTGATGAAATGATTTTCCTTTGATGCAGAAGAACTAGATTTGGGGGAATGGTTAAGCTTATTTTTTGCATATATAGCAATTACCTCTATAGTTGATTCATTTTTCTTGTCTCTTTCATTAATAAAAATTGACATTTTTGACATAAATGATGTAGATGAGATGATTAAGTATTTTATGACTTGATGATGTGTTTTTTCAATTACGTTGTTGTCATTGATGTCAAAGGATGACTATGCTCTTAGTGTACCAAGTTATGATGGAGGAAATGAATTGAGGATTATGCTGTGAATTGTGGTGTGCAATTTGGAACATAGGCTTTAGAGCTGTGTATAATGCTATGTCTATGATTTCATGTGTATGAGGAGTTTTATGCAAGTTACAGTCAGTTTGGTGAAGATAGGAAATTAGTTTAGCAGTGAAGGAACATAGAAGAAATATTTGATCGGTATGTCCCACATGAATGGAATTAGTTGTTGCAGTTGGATGTGCATGATATTGGTGATATTATTGGATTTCTTTTGCAATTGCATCAAGATTGGTGATCAATAGATAGAGTTACAAGATTATGAAGTTCAGACAATGAAGAAGGAAAGAACAATGAAGAACAATTGGTTAGATCCTTGATTGGTGAAGGCATATCAGTTTATGAAGATGGTTGAGTATTTCACAATATGTGATGACATGTCTAAGATTATGTGGAATGTTAGGTATGATTCTTATTAGTCAATTTGATCAATAATTCATGAAGAGGTGCATGAACCTAGGGAAGTGTAATATGTTTGACCTTTTGGTGTCAAATCTAAGTGTGATTGGATCCTGATGCTGGTGCAAGTTGGAAAATGTTTCCAATTTATTTGGTGGACTTTATATAGAGGGAAATTTGAATTTGAGTTTTAATATTCATGTGGTTGTATGCCCTAATTATTGTAAATGTATTTATATCATTTGGTAATGTATTTTTTTGAGTGACTGGAAAAATATGCAACAAAGATCATGTGTGTGGAAGAGATAGAAAATCAAGAGGTGTGATTCAGAGGAGAGGTGAATATGCAAGAGAAGAATAAGTGTGAGCCTAATTGGATCTGTACAAGAAAGGCATGGGTGCTATTTTCTAGATCAACCTTCTTGTTGATCCCTAATAGTTTCTATAGGTCAAAATCCCTTAATTGGGTAGATCCTAATAGATATATTTTTAAAATCCTTTAACAATGTGGCACTTTAGCTAGTGTCTGAAGAACTCTTACAAGGCTACTCCTAACAGGGTAAATCTCCTAATAGGGCTAGAGGTAAATCCCTTAACCAGGTGACTCCTAACAGGGTCTGTTCTTAACCAGACTTTATTATAAGCTTTTAATAGGGCTAAGCTCTTAATCGGGCATGCTCCATAAGAGTGCATTTTTCTTAGTGGGTACCATCCCCAATGTGGTTTTTCTCAAGTTGGGTTTTCATGATAAAAATACTAGTGTTATGTGTTGAATATCTGTGGATGCTTATTTCTTGGTGTATATTCTACTACAAGTAAAGGTTACTTATTGCATGCATGTGATGAGGTTTTGAAAGATAAGTTTTATTAGAAAAAAAAATATTTTTATTGGTAGATTACTGATTTAGCCCCCATCTCAGTAATCTTAGGGCTTGATTATTCTAATAGACATTATTTCCTTTTGGATAACATCTACTTTGTTTAATGTGAAAATAATGTTTTCATAACTAGGAGGCATTCTATTTAGCAAAATAACTTTTTAATCATCATCATCTTCTTTAGCCTTTATCCTAGCTAGTTGATTCAGTAGGGAATGAAACTTACTGATATGTGGAACAATGTTTTCCCCTTAAATCATTTTTAGCCCAATCAATTTTTGCTTTAAGCTCATCTTTTCACTTGATTATTTTGATCCAAACAAATCATTTAAATTTTCCCACACTTCCTTTGAGGTCTTCGATAAGTTAGTTTGGTGGAGGTATGAATTTGAAAGTGCAAGACCAATCAAAGATTTTTTTCTTTGATACTTTATAGTTCACTTGCACTTTTATCAAGATCAATTGGCCTTTTTGTTGCTCCATTTACTATATCCCATAGATGCTTTTCAATAAGGATCAACTGTATCGTAATTTTCTATGTATGAAATTTTGAACCCTCAATTTTTTCTATCAATACACGATTTTTCTCCATTTAAAGAAATACTATTTGACCCTTCCTTAAAATAGATGTTTCATACAAGTAATAATGCACTCGATTACAATAAAAAATAACACATTTCTCAATAAAATAATACAACTTGCCTACGACACAAAATATTGCATTGAAGTATGACAACATATGACAAATAATAAAAATATATACTATTTTTGTGACCTCACACATGTATTGTAAGATTTGGAAAGAATTTCTCACAAACAAGCTTAAAAAGATGCCTACTTATTCCTAATATTGAAAGCATTTAAACTTTGTACTAGTGGTCTACATGCTTGCAATTGTTACTCTTTAGTAAAAAAAATATAAAGATTGACAAGAAATATCACCTCTAATTGCACTAAAAAATTGGGCCTTTTAACATAACATCACCTATTCTTGAACAAAAAAATAGAATATCTGAAGAATGTGCAAAGTTTTTTGAGATGCAAAATACCAAGATCAAAACTTTTTATCAATGGAATTTAAGCCTATTGTAGGTTCTTTGATTCAAAAAAATATGCCATATAATATTCTTTTTCAAAAAAAGTACCAGGAACACCAATCTTTGAAAGGCATGATGATTGCATCACGCTCGCATAACTTCTCATTGGAATACATTGATTGGTGATTCCTCTAAAAATCATGATTGCGTGATAGATCTATATTCATGCAACCATGCTAATACGAATAAAGATCCACCAATAGCTAATGACTTAAGGAGTCACCACATAGAGTTGAGCATGGGATAGGTATGTGAAATTAGATAATCGATTAATAGATCAACTTTTTTTTCAAGGTGCTCAAAGACAAAAGAAAGCTATAGTGGTCTTCATCCTAACACTTGCTATGTTAGTTCATCTCATATATACAAAAGACTAGAATGGTGCTTTTCTATTTAGAAAATGAAAATTATACCTTAAATTTGTTCCTCCTCATGTCAAGATCTTCCCACATTTAAAATTACCAAAATCTTCAAAGGGAAGATCTACAACTTTATAGATAGCAGATTGATCCACTTTAACACACCAAATTGGCCTATACAAATAATCTATGTGGGCTTTCTACATGTCTACCTAGTTTGCAATAAATTCATATGCATATATGATATTATGTAAGCATATTTAAATAATTTCAGAGAAGAACCTACTATGATACTATATTAGAACATTTAATCAGAGATAAAATGAAGCTACAAATAATACATACTTCTCATATTCCACTCAAATATATTACATAAATATAAGAGTTTAAAATCCTATTTTAAAGGAAGCGCCATTAACAACTTTCCCATTTATATTGAGTTGTTACAACAATTCAACACACACACCACCAATAAAACAACCTATTAAACAAACCCTATGAATATTAATAATGTTAAGTTATTTATCAATAAATTAATATTATGACACTTATTTATAACACCAAATTATTTAATGCATCCTAATATTCCTCAACTATGTGAACACTCTTTACTCACTGGAGTTGTTCGCCCTTCTATTGTTTCTCCTCCAGATCCTTCTTTGCTAGATGGTGCCGGGCCCCCCGCTGGTAGTTTGGTGGATGTTGTTTTTGTTGTCCCTTCTGGTATGTTGGATGGCACTAGTTCTGATGTTTCTGACCCTCTTTTAGTTAATCCCTTGGTTGGGAGTAATGCTGGTCCTTTGCTGGGTGTTTCACTGGATGTTCCTTCATCTTTGTTGGGTGTTGGTTCTTCTGTCTTGGATTCACTATGTTGGCATGATGAGGCTGCTAGAGTTGAAGAAGGGTGGGTCACTACTAAAGGTAAACATTCTAAGAGATCCTCCCCTTATTTTGACATGACCCTTTGGTCCCATAAGAAGAGATCAAAAGTTTAGTCCCCTTTCCTTTGTCTGATGTTCTCCTTTGGTTTATCTAGCGTAACTGATTGGGGTGTTTTTGCTGGATTGATTTTTTTAATAGTGTTTTATCGTGAGGGGTTTGGGTTGTCTAGGATTTTTTTTTATGAACTCTTATAGTTTTATCTTAAGCTCCATCTTTGTAAAGGGTTTCAAAGCCCCTTCAAAACCTGTTGTTACCTTAATCAAAAACTATGTGAACACTCAACATTATTAGATTTCCACAATCCATTTAAATACTCTTATTCATTTATAGATTTGATTGTGGGTGGTAAAACATTCATAAACAAATAAGAGTATGTGAACACTAATTTCTAACACTCTGCAAATGAAGCTATATCGCTCACTATTTGACATTATTGACAATTTTGTTCTCTAGTCAACTTAGTAGATTATGATTGTTTTTTATTGACTTATTGGTTTGGATATACACTAGAGGAGGAGTTAAGATGTTGTTATGGATATTTTTGTGGTGTGTTGAGATCCACATGAAGTTATGAGAATTGGAGATTTTTTTTGGGTTGATTGGTTAATGTGTTCTAATGGCTTACTACATGTCATGCTTGGTGAAAGCTTTGGAGGATGTTTTTTGTTGTCTGAACTTCATTCAAATCATTTTTAGAAGGCATGTTATGATGTATTTGGGTCCCCTTTATCTCTTGGGATGGATCACATTGAGGTGACCAACTTTGTGTAAACAAGTCTTATCTCTAAAATGGTCAACCTAGTTATGTTTTTGGATGATTAAGTTGATATATACCGGCATGAAAATGTATGGATTGTTAGAATTATATGTTTGGCTATCTATTGTCAATTATGTCAAACATAGTATTCTAGAGGAGTTTGTATTTTCTCAAACATTGTGGTCCAAAAGTGTGCTATACTTGGAGATGTAGGCTTGTGTATTGAACCTATAATGCAGTGGAATATAATGTTTTCAGTGCAATACTTTAGTGCAGTGAAAGATAGGTATGTATCATGTGATCATGTGAAGATGGTATATGGTTTTAGAATGGTGAAAGATATGTATGTATCTTGTGATCATGTGAAGATGGTATATGGTTTAAGAGCAATGAAAGATAGGTATGTATCTTGTGATCATGTGAAGATTGTGTTTAATAGTGCCTTAGTCTAATACTCCTATATCCAAAAGCCTATGTGGTCCATGTGTATATGGTTAAGTAGTAGTGGTATTGCATTGTAGAGCAGATAATAATTTTATAGTTGTAGTTATTAATACTTTCTAGAGTATTTCCATTCTAGAAATTAGGGTTGAAGGTGTGTCACTACTCTAAGAGATGGATTCATGTTCTAGTCTTGATTGTGATACATTCTCTAGTAATCCAAAATGTGTTCTTGGTGATCCATAAAAATTTTCATCCAGTGTTGTATCTATTTTCAGTTGCTATTTTGATCCATAAATATGTTGTGGAAACTTCTAATGTGGAATTTTGACATGACTTATGATGTGACATGTTGACATAGCTTCTAATATGGTGCATGAATCTTTCCATAGTGTGTAGAGGTCTAGTTATAATTGATACGTAGATAGTTTTCTTCTACACATTTGAATTATCCTTGGTAGTTGTTTCATTTATTGTAGATCTAAATTTGGGAAATATCTGGTATGTTCTTGATCCTTCTTTCTCTCAGGATGGATCATGCTTTTAGATTACGGTCTGGATGTTATATTTATTGATTATTGAAGTGTCAGATTTAGGTCTAGGTCTTGTAATTAATGCTTATCTCTTATCCAGATGGGTTCATGCTATATTGGACCTATGTATTTCATGTTTATCTCTTTTTTGTTTAGGTCCTTGGTCCAGATTATTTTGGTATAAGACTTATTTTCATTTTGTTATTTCCTAGCTGACATGAGACTTATTGGTAAATATCTTTTGGCTTGGCCAACCTTGTTGTAGTCTTCAATGATATATCATGCATATAAGGACTTTTGGTGCTTTGGAAATATGTAAGCGTAAGGTGTGAAGAAAGTGAAGTGTGTGAATCAGTGAAGTTTAACAATCAAAAGAGTAGAGTTCAATGAAAATGACATAGAAGAAAATTTAGTAACAACTTGCTATTAAGGTGGATAGTGTTTTGCAGATCAACTATATTATCAGGAGAATATATCTTTATCTACTTCGGAGAGTTGTATGTAATTTAAGACAGTGAGTCTTGGGTACATAAGTCTTTTTCTATATCTTGCTACTTTAGTAGTGAGTATCTATATGAAATTCTAGAGTAGTGATCTCCTATTTGTATTGTAAGACAGTGAGCCTTCTTATCTAAATTCATGATTGTATTAGTAGTGAGCTTTTGGTTTCTAGTTTCAGGAAGTTAGTCCCTATCATATTTTGTAATAATATTATATACTTTAGTGAATTAACTTTTTGGGCAAGTTCTCAAGTTATGGTTTTTCCTCATTTGAGTTTTCCATGTATAAATCTTGATGTTCATGTGTTGTTGGTTTTTTTCAAGTTACTTGAATACTATTTTATTGAAGTTAGTTGTTGGGATTTTTTTAAATGCTGATTAACTCCCCCTCCCCTCAACATCCAGAGTGTAATTATCATGGATTGGTATGGAGTGAATGAGAGGATAGTGTAATGAGAATGTGGAAGAAAAGATGTGCAAGAATTTGAGATTGATAGTATTTTTTGTAATGATTGATAAGAATATTCTACATCTTTTCCCTATGCCCACTAGAAGACAGTGAGCTCTTCTAGAAACTTGTGTGGACTTGTATCTTTCCCTGGAATTGTGTGTCTTAGTTTTACAAGTCCCTTGTATCTTTCCCTAAGGGTGCGTGCCATAGCTTGAAATTCCTCTTTATAAGTAGTGAGCTCCTTGGTGTGTGACCTAAATCTTTGTAATCTATTATTCATATAGCGAGTGTAATTCTCATTGTAGTTTTTCTCATTGATGTTGATAAAAATTGAATAAATTATTTGCAAATCCTAACAAATCCAACCACTAGTCTAGATGTACAAATTAAATTCAATAACATATCAATAGAGTTCTTCTCCATGAATTCATAAAAATATAATAAAGAAAATAATACCACCACATTAACAATATGCTTGAATCCATTGTTCTCCTATCCTTCAAAGATATTGTATGGAATTATATTTTCTCTCATCTATTTAGCTCGTGCACAAGATGAAATTGAAAGAATGGAGTGTGGTTGATTGATGCAAGTAAATTATGATATCAAGATGATAATGATATAAATATGATAGAAAGATGACAAGATTTCTCCAAAACTGCAAGATAGATATGTTCACCTTAATTGATGGATTGATCAAATTAGTCTCCTTCACTTTAGACTTGCATGAGGAAGACAGATGATTTTTTATAGAAGTTCTCATGAAAATAAAGGATTGATATTATGAGGTTAAATATGATTGACTAAGATAAAAGGTAGGTAAGGATAGTGAGAAAACAAGAGATTAAGAAGTTAAGTCAAAATGGAAGGATAAGATTAAGTGGTTGGTATAATTTACTTAATTTTTGGTAACACATCACAAGATGCATTTGATTTAAACATGTTGGGAGATGTGAGAGGTAAACGATAAATGAATTGAGCAAACAAATTAAAAATATTTATTAACTTAATAGATAAAAAGGTCAAATAAAGAGACAAGTGATGTTTGTCATATGCTTAGAAATTTAGAATTGATCCATGTGAGTGGAAATGATTGGTTGAAATTAGAAAAAAAGGATAATGAATTAATAAATAATTAAAAGTATTTATTCAATTAATATTAGAGCGGGAACATAGCAACATTAGACCTCATCAAATAAAAAAATATTATTTAATCATGGGATAGAAAAGGCTAATGCATCTAATAAAGGACAATTACAACCTATACTACTTAAAATCATCGCAGGAGCAACATGTCTAATAACTTACATAACTAAAAGATAATAGAGAAAAACGGAAATGAAATACAAACAAGTTTCGACACTAACAATGCCCTTTGCCCAAATAAAAATATTATTTAGCAGACACCCTGATGCCCATCCACATTTGTACCATACATACATACTGCCCTACAACCCACCCTCAATCAAACTACACAACCCATTTACTCTAACGCACTCCCTTCCCCACAACCATTTAAATCAATTAGACCAACATTCCCTTAATAAATTGACCAAAAATCCTTAAAATATATAAATTATTTATTTAAATCCCTCAAAACCCTATAATCTTCTAGAGATTCCTAAACCCTTATAAACCCTCCTAAACTTTCCTAAACCTTTCCTAAACCTACTTAGAAATTGATTCCTAACCTTCTTAGCCTAATCCACACTCCTTTGACTTTTGGTCAAACCCCCTCATTAATGAGCCTTATAGACTCATTAATAGCCTCTTACACCCTCATTAAGGCTCTTACAACCTCATAATGAAGCCCATGTCTTGTATTTCATCTTGGCTCCCTAGGCACACTTCCCTAGTGTTTCTCACACATGTGTGAGAAACCCTTAACCCTCATCCATCTAACCTTACCCCTAACCATACCCCTAGCTCTACCCCAAACCCTGACTTTGACCCTAACTCCACCTCCTAACCCAAGCCCTTCCTCAAATCCTATAAATACCCTCATTTACAAGAGAAAAATATCAATTCACATAATCATATTAAGTAATTTTATAATGTTAAATCCTTTCTAGATCATAGTTTAATTCCTAATTGCTAGTTTTAGTTCATTTCTAAGCTTTTTAACTCACATATTAGATTAGAAATAATGGATTAATCTAGTTTGTTTACATTTTTTTCATATAATTTTCATCATCTCACACTTCATTTGGTCTAAAATTAATCTAGTTTAATTTTTTATATCTTAATATGCATTTGAGCATCATTATGCTCCTTGAGGTTCTCGGGGAAAATCAGGTGTGAACTATACCTGATATTGTGCCATTATGGGGTTCTCATGGTCCCTAATCCATCCTAATCCTTCCTAATTTTCATTATGGAAACACTCCATGTGTTTCAAGAGCACACCCACATCCCTAAATCGAGAGCAAATCGAACGGTGATAGGGTGCTCTCCCGTTGAGCTCTATCAGAGGTATCTTAGAAAATTGCTTTTACTATATGTTAGGAATAGACCATTTGAATAATGTTTGAATGTCTATGCCTGTTCTAAATAGGTTAGGTTTTCTCTAATCACATTTTGGCATGCCTGGTGGGACTCCACATGCTTCTAAACTGCATTTTTTAGGGTTTTTTGGCTAAAAAACTCACTTTTTAACGCCTCCCAAACAAATGTTTCTACAGTGTCATATGAAAATTCATCCCTAGCATGGATTCTAATATGATTAGTTCCCAAGTGTCATATGGGTAGTGCCAAATAGTCATTTGGGCCATTTTGCATATTTTTAAGGCATTTTTTCCCATTTTGCTACTTTTTAGCTCAAATGTCATATGTGTTGTTCCCAAATGTCATATGAGAGATCATAAAATGTCATATGACACTATAAATCAAAAAATATCTGGTCTTGAATGTCGTATGGGAAGTAGAGGGCTTGTATGAAGCCCTAAACTTGGTTTTTATTGACTTTTTGGGTCTGTTTGGGGATTCTAGTGACCCTAGGCTTCAAACTTGTAATTTATGAGATCATGATTTTTTACGTACTTCATGGAGGAAAATTTATCACAAAAAAAATAATTCCTTAAGGCTCATTAAATTTCTTGAGTGATTAGGAACCAAAACATTTCATTTTCAGGCTTAAAAAGAAATTCTATTCACTCTTGAATGCCTTAAATGGAACAAACTGCAAATATTTCCTAAACGGATCCTAATAGATCCTAAAAAATCCTAATTGGTCCTAAAAAAGTAAAAATCACTTCTAATATCTTTCATTTGGTTAAAAATAACCTTATTCATGCAAATCTAAAGTGTTTTTAGGGTTTTCATGCAAGCTAGGAACACTTCGAGTTTTGGAAGCTTAAAAAGAACTACAAAATCTGCATTTCATTCCTATTTGGTTCCTAATCAATCCTAATTAATTCCAAGTGTTCCAAAATCAATCTTGAAACATTTTTCTTAGCTAAGGTGAACTTCATTTGCATTATCTTAAGAGTTTTCCAAGTTTCATACAATCTAGGAATAAATCTGCATTTCATTCCTAATTGGTTCCTAAATAGTCCTAATCTTTCCTAAACATTCCTAAATCAGTCCTAATGCTTTGTTCTTGGTTAAAAAACATCTCTTTTTGCAAAATCTTGAATGTTTTCAAAAGTTTCATGCATAAAACACTCTAGGAACACTTCTTTCAGGTCTAAAAACTAAATTCTAGAACACCAAATCTTGAGTGAATCTAAAGAAATGAACCAAAGTCTAAAAAGTCATTTTTCTTTGAGTCCAAAACAAACACAATCTTGAATGTATTAAAATTGAAAACAAATCATTTCTTTCATTTTCAAAAGTTCAAAATCAGGTTCCTAAAGAAAGCAAAAAACTCAATCTTGAATGCCAAAGTAAAGAACTTGCAATATCTTTCAAAGATTTTCTTGTCTTCAAAAGAAATGAACAAATAAAAAACCTAAGCACATGTGTTTGGAAAAATATTCATTTTCAAAATTCACTTAGTCAAATTGGGAAAGAATCCTTTCTTGGTGGCAAAATATTCATTTTCAAAATTCACTTAGTCAAATTGGGAAAGAATCCTTTCTTGGTGTGCTTTCTAGGAGTCTTCAAAATTCTGCAAAGCCTTGTTAACTAATTGACACGTAAAAGAAGTTGAACTTGGACAAGCTCAGTTTTTTTACTTCTAGAGAAGCCTGTCCAGAGATAAAAGCGCTTCCTCTTTGGAGAATGAATTCAAACCGGTACTTCCCCGACTGGTATAGAAATAAAGAATTGATAAAACTCTCTCTTGATCCCCTCAATCTCAGGTGATGTGTGTTGATGGTAGCCTGAGGTAGGTGAATATCCCTACTATTTTGACATGGTCAACTAGGCTCTTAAGCGAGCCACACGTGTACAAACTGATTGGGAGGAAAACATAGATCAAACTAAAAACTTGTTAAAATAGAAGCTTCCCAATCTACTCATGAAGGTATCAGAATCTTTGTGCAAGGATCGATCCAAGTGGTTTCCCGGATCACCTTAAGACACTCACCATATGTATCCCTTTTAGGGATATCAAGCTGTGGGAAAAGATTTTGATACTAGCCTTCCCTTAGGTAGTTTTGTTTGAAGTGTTTTTAAAGTTCAAAAACTCAGTGCAAACATCTGTCAAAACATACACTCTTTTTGGGAACACTATCAGATTCAGTGGTCAAAATCATTATCTTGTATCCCACAAAGTTGCTTTGTCCTTTGTCAGGATTACTTTCTGAGTGTATTTGTTGCATTTTTCCTTTGCCATTGGAGACATCAAAATTGATCCAAAACTTGATCAAAGTTATTCAGACATCCTTGCAGAAAGACCCTTCAAAATCAGATACCCAAAAGCCTTGATTCAAAAACAATTGCCAAGTCTTCCCAAACCTATGTCTGATTTGATCAAACACAAGAAAGCTAAGCTTCCCAATTCCTGAGTCTATCAAGAGAAGAAGATTGTAGAAAGAGACCTAAAAGATCATCAACCTTCCCTCAAAGAAATCCTAGCAGAAGAAAAGTATTAGGAGAAATTGGACAAGGTGGGCTATAATGCAAGAGTGAAATAGTTTTCATACCAGTTCCAAGTTAATCATCACTATGTCAACCTAGAAAGAGAAGACTAGTTTGGCCCATCGTATATCCACCATTACTTCAAAATCCTACAACCTAACTTGACATCCTTTGCATCTGAGATCATTCTTAGATTCATCATTGCATCATCATCATCCATCCTTAGTTGCATTATTAAATCATCTTCCTAGAAGCATCATAGGTCAATCTATTTTAGCTTCATTTAGGTCATCCTCTTAGAGTAAAATCATTCAGTCATCCTTCATCATCCTTCCATTAGCAATCCACAATTAGAATTCTTTTCATTTTCCTTCACCTTGATCCTAAATCCAAAATCCAACATCCAAGTAAGAAACCATCATCCTTAAAACAAAATCCAAAGACTTCATGTCCTATCCTTTGAGTTGCTTCAAAACCTTATCCCAAATCATAAATATCAACCCTTTAACAAAGCATTTTCTAGGGCATCCATACTTGTCCTTGCTAGCCTCATCATCTCGAGCAAGAGATTGGCCCGCATTGACAAGAATCCCTTTTACCAAAGATCATCAGTCTATCTTAGGTTGAAAATCCAAATCCTATTTAATCCTATATCAGGAAGCCACAACTCATTGTCAACACTTAGTAATCCTCCACCATACTCCACCAATCTTCCATCATCCTTGATCTAAATCCAACATTCTACCATCCATCAGCATCCCATCATCCTTAGGTTGATCCAAGTCCATGCATCACATCCTAGAAATCCACCATCTTTAGAGAACCTTTAGATCTACATCCATCATCCTTAGAGTTTTTAGAAAGCATCTTTACATCCACCCATCACCTTCATTTTCATCCTTAGATCTGCATTCCATGCCTTTTGAGACATGATCCAAGAGGAGAAGGAATATGGATCCCAATCTGGCCACTAGTTTGTCCAATCCTAACAATCCTACCAACGTGATGGTAACCTATAATCTACAAATCCCACAAATTAAGAATGTATGGGATGATCCCAATGGACCCCCCATTTCATTTTCCATTGAAACATTCATGAGCCATCTAGGGAATCCACAAATGGTGAGTGCGATCATTGATCAGAACCAATGGGCCATAATGGAAAACTTTGCACAAGAGGGTACTTCCATTCCACTGCATCTCCAACCCCTCATGCCCATAAAAGCCATCCAAATCCTAGTAGAAGCCTATACCCCCATCATCCAACAAATCCCTGATCCTAACTTGCACATATGTTAGGAAGCCTCGCCCATCCCCTGTCTCTTGCAAAGCAGCTTCACAAGTCCTACAACATAAGCAATAGCACAATCAACTCCCTTTTCCATTATGGGAACATAAACATCATGTTCTATGACATCTCAAGCCATCACTAAGGTCCAAAGCTTCCCACATACCCAACCTCCACCTCCCACGCAAGCCGCCACACAAGCAATTCCTCCACCATCCATAGGCCAAGAAACCTCATCTTTTCTAGGGGAAACACAATCATTTCCCTCTTTTACCCAGCAAGCCTCTACATCAATACCATCATTTTGAGGGGCAACACAATCATTTCCCTCTTTTACTCAGCAAGCTTCCACATCAGCACCACCTTTTTTGTGGGGAACACAAGAATCTTCTTCCACTTTCCAAGTAGGATTCACCCAAGCATAGGTTCCACTCCTACCTTTTATTTCCAATACACAAGCCCAACAATTTTCCTTCACAATAGGGATGCCCTCTGTGGGATCTCAGAATCCACCATCTACATCCCAAACCCCCACCATCACATCTACATTTCTAGCATTCTCCGCATCACAACTCCCACCATGAACCGGTTCTTGTTGGGGCCTCACTCAAGAAAAAATGAAGGCTTTGGGTATACCAACCCAATCCCACATATCCATGCCTACAAACCAACAAGCCACTTTACCTCAAGTAGTGCAACAATCACAACCTCTACCAACTTCATCGTTTCCTTCATATACCAACTATCTATCCGTACCACCCACTGTTTCTCAAATAGTTCCACCACCCCAACAATAAATCTCATCCCATCTCACCATATACCTTGTGCAACCACCTTCTATCACTAGCTTCCCAACATCCATTCCACCCCTAAGCAATGCAGGAATGCATCCGACCTACATTAGCTAAAACCAAGTGCACCAAGGTCAATCCTATCAACAAGCTACACTATTCCATCAGCCTCCTCCACCACAAAAATACTTCCCAGCACAATAGAAACAACATCCCATTATCCCCAAGGAGCAACAAGCATCCTCTTATCCAGCGCAACAACAAAATCCCACCGTACCTAAGAAAAAAGCCATTCCATATCCTCCACAACAATACGCTCCCACACCTCAACAACAATATCATCCCCAACAAGCACTACCCCAACATTTTATCCCAATCCACCTATCTTGTTGGGAAGTCTCCATATCCCACTCCATAATATCGACCGCAAAATCTTCCTTATTTACCAGCACCATCAGATCCTTTTCTAATAGGAGTACCCACTCCAACACCAATCAATGCCGAGTGGTAAGAAATGAAGAGCACTCTTAAAGAGCTTAATGCCAGAACAAAGAGGAAGGCCTTCAAATTTTATGAGGTCTATCCCTATCCATTTGATAGATCAATCACAACAATTCCCTTTCCCAAATACTTTGAGACACCTAAGTTTGATAAATATCAGGGGAAAGGAGATCCCATTAGTCATGTAAAGGAGTTCTATATGGCATGTCAAGAAGTGGCCTATAGTGACAAATTCCTTATGCACCTATTCCCCAAGAGATTTGGAGGAATCACTATTGAGTGGTTCTATAAAATACCCTATGGAATAGTCACAACCTTTGCCGAGCTCTTTGAGAAGTTCGTTACCCAATATGCCCACAATGTTGAGAATGAGTTATCTTTTCTAGACCTTTGCAACTCAAAACAAAAAGGAGGAGAAAGCCTAGCCAATTACTTGCAATGATGGAAGAACCTCACCACCAGGTTATCATATCAACCCCTTGAGAAACATCTCATGAAGATCTTTATCGATAACCTGTATCCCAAACTATCCCACTTCATGATGATGAACTACATCCAAACCTATCAGGACATCAAAGGAAAAGGGATAGATATCGAATGAGGCCTCCTAGATGAAGGCACAATCTGGCACTATAAGGATGATTCCAATAGTAATCCCAGTAATGACAAACCTCACTACTAGAATAGAAACAAGAACGTTGTTACCGATGGAGCCACTAACACCAAGCATGTCCAAATCATTGTGGCCGGTCCTACACCAACTCTTGCATATCAACAACAACAAGCACTTAACAATTAGAAACCTTTGCAACAATATCAGTAGCAAGCACCAATCTCTCATCAACCCATGCAACATTATCAAAAGCAACAACTAAATCCAATCTATCAGACTAATGACATATCAGCAACCCCAAATAAGAATAGGCCCCGAGTCTAGACTCACCAAAAGTGAACCTTCACTCCTCTTGGTGAACCATTGGACATAATATTTCATTGAATGGCTAAGGCCAATCTAATCACTTACCCACCAACCCAACAATTTGATGATGCCACTCCCAAGCCCAGCTAGTACAAAGATCATGAATACTATAATTATCACCATGTTAAAGGACACACAACCCTAAGGTGTATGAAAATAAAGCACTATATTCAAGATCTCATTGACAAAAAAGAGATCCAAGTGGACACCAACTCAAGCCTCACCTCATGCCAATCTATAGATTTATCAGAACATGTTCCCTCAACAGAATGTTGGGAAGAACTAGGTCAATGCCAATCCTTCACCCCATAACCAAGGCAAAGGAAAGCAAGGAGACCATGCTGACCATAAAGACTATACTACTTCCCATATCAACTATGATAAATTTGTTGGATGTATAGCCCAAGTTGAGCCTACAGTTAATGTCATCCATGTCAAGGGAGAAAATAGTCAGTGTGTCATTACCACACATAGAGGCTGGATATCTATTGCCGGTGCTAATTTGAGGCCATCTCACAATGCCCAATACAATCTTCTAGAACACCTTGGGAATACACCTGCCCAAATCTCCATCCTCAACCTTCTCTGCACTTCACCCATCCATCAAGACATCCTCAATTGAGCCCTCCAAGAAGGACATGTCCCCACAAATATAAATACCATCTAGTTCAAGAACCTTGTGGGACATTTATCAACATCTTGTGCTCTTTCCTTCAAGCCATCTGATATACCAACTGATGAGCCACACCACAATCTCCCTCTCCTCATCACCGTCATGATCAGAGACTTTTCCATTAAAAGGATCATGATAGATAATGGCTCAGCCCTAAATTTGTGTACTCTAAGGTTCATTTGGAAAATAGGGCTCACATAGGCTTACATAACATGTGAGGTCATCACCATCAAGGCATACGATAACTTGGAGCATACCCCTTAAGGTACCATTCTTTTTCCTATTAAGCTAGGCCCAACAACTCAAGACACCATCTGCCATGTTGTTGATCTTGACCTACCATATAATATCATTCTTGGCCAACCATGGATCCTTTCCATCAAAGTCATACCATCTACGTATCACCAATGCATCAAATTTTTGCATCAAGGAACTGATATCACCATCCATGTAGACCCCTAACCCTTCATATACTACTGGGTGATGGAAGCATCATTTCCTCATTCCACCCATTGTCCTAGAATCAAAATTGGCACCTCTGTTGCTAGCTCATCTCGATCCCATAGCGATCTAGAGACTATCCTCACCTCCACTCTCTCTTTTGTCAAGATCAACAACTAGGGCCATGATAAGTACAACTTAACTGATGCATTTGCAACAGGGGCCCTACCTCTTGATCCACATACACAAGGGAACCCAAGCCACCAAAGCAAGCCTACTCAATCCAATCATGAAATCAAGTAATTGGGACCATTGAAATTTGTTTTCCATGGTAATATAGATAGCCTTGAGATGGACCTTGACATCAATAGGTGGCTATACAAAGATCCCCCACCTCCTGACAATGAGCTTCTTAGTTATTTCAAAGATAAATATCCATGATCACACAAGTACGCCACAAAATAATGGAAATACCAAGGTGGTGGTCTAGGACCACAAGAAGGCAGAATAAAAGATCCAATCACAGCCTCAAACAATCCAAAGCATCAAGGTCTTGGCTTTAATACCCCTCACCTACATGTACAAGGACCTAATAACACAACTAGGGTCACCAACTTGCCCAACGTTCCCCTTTTGAATAGCTAGGATGACCTTGTAGAGATCGAAGACATCCTTGAAGAGGAAGAAAAGAAGTCCTATGATGACATCTTCGATGATGATACCCTCCTGGGCATTTTTGTCCTCCATCAACTTGTCATTAACATCATAGAACTTCCCCTCATCCATCTTGAACTCATAGACTAGGATCAACATGGTGTCACACATATCGATGAGTTCCAAAGCACATAAGCACTCCTAAGATTCATGGGAACATCAGGCCAGCAAATAGATCAAGGTCATGAATCAACTCACATCTGCAAGCTCAACCCTAAAGGATATTTTGGGGAAGAGGTAAGCTTTAGCCGCAAAATTGAAAAAGAAAAAGAAAAGAATGATTCCTTATGTGAAAACCCTTTTGGGGCACATTCTGACTCTAAAAAAGAGAAAATAAAGGGTGTATCTTTTGGTGAAAACCTCTTTGAGGTGCTAGAAGATGGAGACTTTCATCTTCCTCCCATTCATGATTATAGACTAGAGCAGTCACCCATCGTCATTGAGGAAACAAAGCCAGTCAACTTGGTCACTGAAGAATGCCCACAAATCACCTACATCACATCATCTTTAACTGAGGGTGAAGAAATGGCTCTCACTATACTTCTCCAAGAAGCCAACGCCAATTTTTCATGGTCATATGCACACATGCTAGGGCTTGATCCAAATCTAGTTGTGCACAATCTTGTAGTGGACCCTAACACCAAGACAATAAAGCAGAAGTTACACAAAATGCATCCTAAAGTGTCCCTATTAGTCAAGGAAGAATTAGAGAAACTACTACAAGACAAAATCATCAGAGCCATTGATTATTCAGCGTGGATCTCCAACATGGTGCCTACCACCAAACCTTTAAGAGAAATACAAATATGCATAGACTTCCAAGACTTAAGCAAAGCATGTCCCAAGGATGATTTCCCCTTACCCAATATAGACATGATAGTAGATCTCAAAGCAAGCCATTAGATGTTGTCACTCATAAATGGCTTTTTAGGGTATAATCAGATCCGAATAGGAGAGGAAGATCAACACAAAACAATATTCGCAACCCCATGGGGTAACTTTTGTACAACATGATGCCATTTGGGCTAAAGAATATAGGAGCCACCTATCAACAAGCAATGACAACCATCTTACATGATATGATACACAAAATCCTGGAAGACTATGTGGATGATATTCTTGCAAAATATAAAACACGATGTGAACACTTGGACATCCTTGAAAGTGTGTTCGATCACCTGCATCATTATGGCTTGAAGCTCAATCTAAAAAAGTGTGTCTTTGGTGTAACATATGGAAAGCTTCTAGGCTTCATCGTATCATGGTGCGACATAGAGATTGACCCTAAAAAGGTCAAAGCCATCATGGAAATGCCACCTCCTAATAACTCAAGTAGCTCAGGAGCCTACAAGGAAAGCTCCAATCAGTGCATCGATTTATATCACAACTGGTGGACAAGTGCCAACCTTTCATGCATCTTCTCTGTAAGGACACAAGCTTCAAATGGGATCCTATCTGTCAAAGAAGCTTTGAGAAGCTAAAGGAATATCTAGCCAAATCTCTCATCCTTGTACTACCAATTTCAGGATGCCCTCTCATACTCTACATCTTGGCAACCACTACAACACTGGGGGCACTCTTAGAACAGCATGATGAAAACAACAAAGAGAGCCATTTATTATATTAGTTGAACTCTTGTCGGCTATGAGCTCAATTATTCACCAATGGAGAAAGCATGCCTTGCAGTGGTCTTTTCCACTCAAAAGCTTAGACATTACATTCTTAGCCATACAATCAAGCTCATCTCAAAGGTGGACCCTTTCAAGTATCTGTTATCAAGGACAACTCTCATAGGTCGTATGGAAAAATGGGTCATGCTACTCAGCGAGTTTGACATCTAGTACATAGACCGGAAGGCAATTAAAGGGTAAGTAATTTTTGATAAGCTAGTAGAAGCACCTCTGGTAGATGCATATCCACTAATCATGGAATTCCCTGATAAGAATCTATGTATGATTGAAGAACAACCAATATGGAAGATATACTCTGATGGCTCCTATACATCATGTGGATCAGGGGTAGAAATCCTATTCGTCATACCTCAAGGTGAGTATATTCCAAAATCATTCAAATTGGGATTCCCATGTACTAACAACATTGCAGAATATGAGGCACTCATCTCAGGCCTCAAAACATCTATGCAATAGAATATAACAGAACTGCAAGTGTTTGGAGATTCATAGCTAATTATCAAGCAAGTCCTAGATGAATTTTAGACAAAGGATGACAAGCTACTACCCTCCAAGGAACTAGTGGACAAATTGAAAGAGCATTTCTTGAGTCTACAATTCATGTAGATACCAAGGCTTTAGAACAAAGCAGCCAACGCAATGGAAACCATTGGATTCTTATTGGAAATCTCCCATGAATCATCACAATATGAATTCTTAGTTGAGCAGCTACACACGCCTGCTTATGAGAATGCCAATTCAAAAATGGTGTGTGTCTTGGTTGGTCCTCAGTCCCCATGGTACTAAGACATTGATTCATATTTTAAAAATGGTATCATATCTCCCCATCTCATCAACACCCAATGCCAAAACCTAATTCAGAGAGCTTCATGCTACACTCTTGTAGCCAACACCCTTTATCGGCGAGGATATCGCAACATCCTCTCTAGGTGTTTAGATTCAAATGAGGTCATCCTATCTTTACAAGAGGTTCACACTGGAATTTGCAGTAAGCATATGAGTGGCATGGTTCTAGCAAAGTAGTTTCTTATAGTTGGGTGTTACTGGCCAATAATGGAGCATGATGCTTGCAAATTTGTCAAGAAATGTCTACCATGTTAGCAACATGCAAATATGATCCATGCTCTAGCACAAGACTTACAGCCCATTATGCCACCTTGGCCATTTTCATGTTGGGGCTTCGACCTCATTGGGTTACTCACTCCCCTTTCCTCAGATGGACATAAGTATATCATAACAGCCATAGAGTACTTCACAAAGTGGGTTGAATCAATTCCACTCACCCTCACTACTAGCATCCAGATATCCAAGTTTATCTTATACCACATCATTCTCCACTTCAGCATCCCATCCATCATCTTCACAGATCAGGACAAACCTTTTGAAAACCATCATGTGGATGATCTATGTGCTAGACTTCACATCCACCATCGTTTCTCCAGCTCATACTTCCCTCAAGGAAATGGCCAAGCTGAGGAAACCAATAAAACCATCTTGAAAATCCTCAACAAGGTTGTCAATGATTCTGGTCATGAATGGCACCTCCAAATAAATCCTACCCTCTGGGCCTACCATACTTCTATCGCACTCCCATAGGTACCACCCCATATTCCCTTGTATATTGATGAAGGGTGCTCCCCTTAATACCACAAACACATAACAGAAATAGAGAAACAACAACAATAATATGCGAGAACAGAAAATTGGCTTCTTATTATCTCCACAAATGTGGAATTAAAAACTTTTAGAATTATAATATGCAAAGCCACATGGGCATTCCCTTACAATATTTTGTAGGACAAAGCCTCGAATCAATACCCAGAACTGCCCTAGACAACACTACGGGCCTTCCTTATATAGGCAATTTCCACCGCCCGAGAAGGTTTCTAGAAATTTAGCCCTAAGGGCCGACCAAAATTAGAATTATTTTATTTTTCAATTTATTACATCAAAGTCGGCTCAAAATGAGTTTTGAAACCCAAACATAAATTTTGAAGAAAAAATATTTTCCCCATTTCAGGTGACCCAACTTTCGAAGACCATAAGTCATCACCCGTTGACCTGATTGGCTATTATAACCCCATTCTAGAAATGCCACGAAGCGCTCTACAGGCTTGACCAATGCAAAGCACCTGTCACCAAAATTTTCAACCTCATCCAAGGCCTCTAAAGCCTTCAAAACTAAGTTTGAAGTTTCTGTACCCTGCTGCCAATACCAAAAATCTTCAATATCTTCAAACTAGACCTGATCTAGCCATGAAACTTTGCTGGCAGGCTGATATGACTGAGATGAACCTCCACATGTAAAATCAGACATTCCGAGATCATAAGACCAACTTACTAAAAATAGCAAGTTTCCATAAATAGCAACTTTGCACAAGATAGCCCTTATTGAATACAAAAATAGAAATATTTTTGGGTGATGCAAGATTGCTCTTACACCCAGGATGCTCCTGCATTAGACACCTGAGGTAATTTGAGAAGTGACCCTGTCATGACTCAGGTGTGTAGAGGAAGACCAAGACGGTTAACCTCCTCCTTTGTTAGACATGATGAATCTTCAATAGGTCATCCTTTCCATTTGACCAAATACTCTTCATATGTCCTGTTCCTTGTGCTTCTGCCAACACGATTGTCCAGTATGTCTTCAATCTCCTTGGTATCTGAACTACTTGCTGGAATACTCTACTGTGCTGCTGCAACCTCATCTTCAAGACCTCCTTCATGATACTTTATCAAATCTGAAATGTTAAACACTAGTGAAATATTCAGCTCACTAGGTAATTCTACCTCATATGCATTTCCGGAATCATGCTTCTTCAATATCTTACATGGCCCAAACTTCTTCATTTTCAACTTCTTATATGTACCAACTGGAAATTGCTCCTTCCGCAAATGAACCATGACTTCATCTCCAACCTGAAATTCCTTATGCCTCCTTTTCTCATCTGCCTTAGCCTTATACTATGCATTCATCTTGGTAATATGCTTCCTCACCTCCTCATGGATGTTCTTCAAGTGCTCTGCAAAATCCTCAGCTTCAGCACTACTTATTTCTCCTTTATCTATCTTTCTCAATTCAGATGCATTTCTTGGACTACTTCCATATACAATCTGGAATGGTGATTTATCAGTGCTCCTGTTGACAAAATTATTGTATGCAAATTATGCCTGTGGTAAAATCAAATCCCATCCTGTTGGCTTATCTCCAACCAAACATCTCAGCAGATTTCTCAAACTTCTATTCACCACCTCTGTCTGTCCATCAGTCTGTGGATGATGTGATGAACTGAACTTCAAATCTATCTTCAACTTCTTCCACAATGTACGCCAGAAATATCCAACAAACTTAGTATCTCGATCTGAAACTATGGTCTTTGGCAAACCATGTAGTCTCACCACTTCTCTGAAAAAAAATCTTGCTACATGAACAACATCATTAGTCTTCTTGTAGGGAATGAAATGTGCCATCTTCAAAAATCTGTCAACCACCACAAAAATTGAATCATGTCCCCGCTGAGTTCTCGGTAAACCAAGAACAAAGTCCATACTGATATCCTCCCAAGGCTTCTCTGGTATAGGTAATGGCTGATACAACCCTGTATTTGGCTTCACTCCTTTTTCCATCTGACATACTCTGCAACTCTGTACAAAGTTCTTCACATCTTGCTGTAATTGTGGCCAATAATAATTCTGACCAACCAAAGCAAGGGTTTTATCATGACCAAAATGTCCAGCCAATCCTCCACTATGCTTCTCCTTGATGAGATTCTCCCTCATAGAACTTTTTGGAATGCACAACTGACTCCCTCTGAATAGCATATCATCTTGGATGATAAAATCCAGCCATTTCATCCTGTCTAGAGTAACAGGTTCTGTACAAGCTTTCCAAGCTTCACCAAAATCAGGATCTTCTAGATACAAATTCTTGAGTTCCTTGAACCCAACCACCTCAATCTGCATCTCTGTCAGCAATAGTTTCCTTCTACTAAGAGCATCTGCAACCCTGTTAGACTTTCCACTTCTGTGTTTCAAAACAAATGTATAACTCTGTAAAAACTCAACCCATTTCAAATGCCTCTAATTCAACTTTCCTTGACTATTCAAATATTGCAAAGCTTCATGATCAGTATACAAGACAAACTCTTTAGGAAGTAGATAATGTCTCCACTTCTTTAATGCCTGAACTATAGTATAAAATTCTTGATCATAAACAGAATACTTCCTCTTGGCATCATTTAACTTCTCACTGAAATAAGCAACAGGTTTACCTTCTTGGCTCATAACAACTCCTATTGCAGTACCACTAGCATCACAATCTACTTGAAACACTTTATTAAAATTTGGAAGTGCTAAAATAGGTTGTTCTGTAACTTTTTGTTTCAACAATTGAAAACTCTTTTCTGCCCCATTAGTCCACTTAAACTCTTTTCTATCCCCTCTCATTGTTTCAGTCAAGGGTTCACAAATACTACTAAAATTTTTGATAAACTTTCTATAAAAGCTAGCTAGACCATGAAAAGATCTTACCTCGGTAGCACTCTTTGGAGTAGGCCATTCAAGGATAGCCTGTACCTTCTCTGGGTCCATTTTTAGACCTCCTGCTGAAACTACAAATCCCAAATACACTAACTCTTTCTTCACAAAATTGCACTTCTTTAAATTAATCAACAATTTCTCATCTCTCAACTTCTCAAACACCATACGAATATGCATCATATGTTCCTCCAATGTCTTGCTAAAAATCAAAATATCATCTAGGTAAACAATGACAAACTTACCCAGAAATTCTTTCAAAACCTCGTTCATGAGCCGCATGAAAGTGCTCGGTGCATTGGTTAGCTCAAACGGCATGACTAACCACTCATATAGTCCTTCCTTTGTCTTGAAGGTAGTCTTCCATTCATCTCCTTCTCTGATCTGAATCTGGTGATATCAACTCTTCAGATCTATCTTTGAGAAATACACAGCTCCATTCAAACAGTCCATAATATCATCCATTCGTGGCAATGGAAACCTATACTTGATTGTGATCTTGTTTATTGCTCTGGAATCCATACACATCATCCACTCTGCAGTCTTCTTTGGTGCTAATACTATTGGTATAGTACAGGGGCTCAGACTCTCTCAAATCAACCCCTTCTATAATAACTCATGTACTTGTCTGTTCAACTCTTCACTTTCTGCTGGTGTCATTCTGTGTGCTACCTTGTTTGGCAAACTGGCTCCTAGAATCAAATCCATTTGATGACTGATCTTCCTTACAGGTGGTAATCCATCAGGTACATTATCAGATACAATATCCTGAAACTCATTCAACAAATCTACAACCTCTACAGGTACATCCTCTACTTCTTCTTTACTAGCTTTTGGAATTAAAGAAAAACACACATGCTCATGCCTCATACCATCTAGGAATTTTCTTCCATCAACAAATGTTATTCTTGCATTACCACATACCTTTTCTTCGGTCTCCTTCAATGGCTTTAGTTTATGTCACACTCCATCCTTTGTCAGGGAATAGGTATTCGCACGACCATCATGTACAACACATCTGTCAAACTGCCACGGTCTACCTGAAAACATATGACATGCATCCATAGATATTATATCACATAGTACCTCATCTTGGTACCCGCCGATCTTGAACTTTACTAGGCACTGTTCACTGACCATGACCTTGTGGTCATCCTGCACCCAGGCAATCTGATATGGATGTGGGTGTTTCTATCTCTTGAGCTTCAACTTTGTCACCATCTCTTCTGACACCAAATTGTCAGTGCTTCCACTATCGATAATCACATCACAGCATTTACCCTCACACTTGCATCTAGTGCGAAACAAGCTCCTCCTTTGTTCAGGTTCATTCTCACCACTCAGCAAGACTCTTATGTTAATTAGCGTTTCTCCTCTTTTAGCATCTTCAGAATTTGATGATCTGGCATCTTCATCTACATGTGCAACTCTGGCCTGGCCTTCATTTATCCTGTCTGTTCTGCCTTGGTGCTGAGGACATTCAAATGCCCTATGACCTTCTTCTCCACAGTGAAAACATGTTCCACGGAAGCCTCCTCTTCCTGAACCTTGTCCTCTTCCTCTTCCTCTTCCTCTCTGATCTTTATTATTCTAATCTTGGAAATGATTGGAATTGTTTCCTCTCTGATTCTGGCTACTACTGGCCTCATCCTTCTTTTTTGAATCTTCATTTCAGCCACCATATGACCGACCACCAGATCTTCCACCATGACCTCTTCCATTTTGTCTGCTCTCAAACTTCTTGTTCATCTTTTCCTCTACTTTTAGGGCAAACTAGTATGCCTCCTCAATACTGTTCATTCGAACCAGATTCAACTCCTCCTAAATGCTTGGCCTTAACCCATTTAGGTATCGGGCAACTTTCTCCTTATCAGCTTCTACATGGCCTGTTCTGATGAGGAGTCGATAGAACTCCTCTGTATACTCCTGAACAGATCTTTCTGCTTGCTTCAAACTTTGCATTTTCTTTAGTAGGTCAAGCTCATAATCAACAAGAATGAACTGTCACTTCAATTTATCCACCATCCGATCCCATCTTATGATTTTATCTTTCCCCCTTCTATTTCACTCCAATTGAATTTCTTGCCACCAGATCTTCGCATGACCTTTGAGTTTGGCCTTCGCAAATTTGACCCTATCAGGATCCTCAACATCTTCATACTCAAAATATTCCTCACATTCATTGATCCAGTCAATCAATTCCTCTAGGTTGAGATTTCCAGAAAATGCAGGAACCTCAATCTTAGGTCTTTTTTCAATCTTGGAAATTGCTCGAAAAAGTCGTTCTTCCTCCTGGTTCACAATTTTGGCTTCTCCTTCTTGATATTCTTCTTCGGCTTCATCCTCGCTTTCATCTCTGACATTAAGATTCATTCCTCTGTGAATCTCTTCTTGCAATGCTCGCACTTGTCTCTGCAGCTCTCTAACCTTAGGTGTCATAGCACCAGCTCTTCCACCACGTTCTCTTCATGGAGGCATTTTCGTGATGCGCACTGAAACCCTAACCATGATCCTGGTGCAAACTACCTCATAGTCAGTGATCTGTTTACACACTCAAGAACCTGGCTCTGATACCACTTGATGAAGGGTGCTCCCCTTAATACCACAAACACATAACAGAAATAGAGAAACAACAACAATAATATGCGAGAACAGAAAATTGGCTTCTTATTATCTCCACAAATGTGGAATTAAAAACTTTTAGAATTACAATATGCAAAGCCACATGGGCATTCCCTTACAATATTCTGTAGGACAAAGTCTCAAATCAATACCCAGAACTGCCCTAGACAACACTACGGGCCTTCCTTATATAGGCAATTTCCACCGCCCGAGAAGGTTTCTAGAAATTTAGCCCTAAGGGCCGACCAAACTTAGAATTATTTTATTTTTCAATTTATTACATCAAAGTCAACTCAAAATGAGTTTTGAAACCCAAACAAAAATTTTGAAGAAAAATTATTTTCCCCATTTCAGGTGACCCAACTTTCGAAGACCATAAGTCATCACCCGTTGACCTGATTGGCTATTATAACCCCATTCTGGAAATGCCACAAAATGCTCTACAGGCTTGACCAATGCAAAGCACCTGTCACCCAAATTTTCAACCTCATCCGGGGCCTCTAAAGCCTTCAAAACTAAGTTCAAAGTTTCTGTACCCTGCTGCCAATACCAAAAATTTTCAATATCTTCAAACTAGACCTGATCTAGCCATGAAACTTTGCTGGTAGGCTGATATGAATGAGATGAACCTCCACATGTAAAATCAGACATTTCGAGATCGTAAGACCAACTTACTAAAAATAGCAAGTTTCCATAAATAGCAACTCTACACAAGATAGCCCTTATTGAATACAAAAATAGAAATATTTTTGGGTGATGCAAGATTGCTCTTACACCCAGGATGCTCCTGCATCATATATGGTGCTGAAGCCACTCTACCCATCAAGGTTGAGCTCCCATCATTGCGTGTCTCCATGCAAAATTATACCACTAATGACGACTATCATGTGGCATGCCTCACATAGCTAGACTTGTTAGATGAAAAGAGGTAGCAAGCATATGATCACCTGGTTGCATACCAAAATTAACTCAGAAGGATTTATAAAAAGAAGGTCCATCCAAGACAATTCCAATTGCGTGACATGGTTCTTAAAGAAAATCAGAAAGTCCAAGCACATCGAGAGAAGAAGGGCAAGTTTAAGCCTACTTGGTTGGGCCCCTATGTTGTCACAACATGCTTTAGCTTCGGAGCTTACCAACTATCAACACCAGAAGGTGAGCCTTTGAATGATCCTATAAACATCATACATATGAAGAGGTTCTATGCCTGAACCTGATCCTATCTATTCCAGAAAATCCATAAAAATTAGAAAATCCAGAAAAATACAAAAAAGAAAAAAAGAAAAGAAAAATAATCATCAATGGTGAAAACTTGGCAATTCAAGCACCTTGGACAAGTATGTTGGTGAAAAATTGGAAACAGGCACCATACATAGTGGACCGAGTCATTATCTATTAAACTCCCATCCCCCACCCAACCCCAATCCTGATCCCCAATCCTCTTTATCCAATCCCCATCCCCACAACCAACCCCTCACTCCCAAGGTGTTCTATCCTCAAGCCTATCCAATGCAGCAATAAGATCCTATCCCCAATCCTGTACATATCTTGTCACTATCCTGTATAGAGAACTCATCCTATTACAATCCTTTAGCTTCTATACATATCCATTGTAAATCTCTTCTCATCCATTGTACATATCATCGCATCTTGTTGTACATATCCTCGTTAGTCCTGCAGTAGCTATGATCCGATAACATTGTTCCACCCAACCTTTTACTTCAGAAATATCTTTTGTCGACTATCCTTGATTATAGTGATTATCCTTGATTCATCATTCGCAAGAAACAACACACATTCTCCTCATCACTTAGCAGTTCCTTGAGGATGTATCCTTCCTCCTGTTTGACCTAATCTTCCACCAATCCAACCACGTCTGTGTCAGATGTATCCTTCCTCACGTTCAGACCAAATCTTCCCCTCATCAATCAAATCAATTCTTCTCCTTAACAAAGGATGTCTTTTGGACTTATCACTTTGGTCTTGGATTTTGTCCTTTGGATCTTGTTTACCTTTTGTGGCTTCTTGTTGTCCCTCTCCTCAAAGTTCCCACAATCCTTTATATTGTGGTGCACTACGAATGAGAGAAAATAGGGGCAAGGTATTTTTGATCTTTTACTTTTGCTTGTGAGTCAGTCAGACATGACCCTTGCATGTTTCACATGTGATCTTTTGGGTTACATGGTTCACTTAAGAACTACCATTTGTTTGTGGTTTCTCTAGCATCGTTTCTACAATGCTTCCTCTTGGGTTCATGCACGATGCTGGGGAAATGTAATGCCCCACCAAGGAACCCTTAGCTCAAGGACATTATACTCATTCAGTCATACACAATATATATTTTTTTCCAATAAAGTAGCAGAACATAATCTAATTTGATTTATTTAATGTTACTAGAAGTCAAGAGAATAAAGAGATTATACTACTTGTCTTGCTCAATTAACAAATTATTATTCTTGCACACCTGAATATCGCTAACTTTCTTTTACATGATGACCACCATGTACAACACCTGTAACTACACACATGGCTAAATAACTAGATGCAAATATTAGATATATTCCATCATAAATAAATTCTTTATTGATAGCTTAGCTATGAGAATCATTATTAAGAAGAAGTGAAATCATTGCATTAGAAACTTAAAGACAAACCCTAAGGGACTGGACCTAGGCCTCAGGGGCTCATCATCGATGGCCTTGCCTACGTTCACTCTTAGAGACTTCGTAGTTCGACTCTCCCCATTCTAGAATATCTATTTATAAAATCAAGAAAGAAGGTACACAACCCTTTCTAGGGCCCTATTCCCTAGATAGTTTTTCCATCGGCTGCCACCCACTTAGGTGGAACCTAAATAAAGTCCTATACTTAATTCATAACCTGATACTAATTCCACAACTCAAGGTAGAGTTAAAATCATACTATTATAAAATAATATATCATTTTCTTTTATTAGGTATCTAGTTCATAAAGTACCAATCCTAAATCATAGCTTATAGGATAAACAAGAAAGATACAAGGGAGGTTTGTCCAACCCTTTTATTATAATTCTAAGTCATTTCTTATATAATTAAAAATAAAGTCAATATCTTTGCAAGATTCACCACTGGTAATATTTTTTTTTCATAATAGTGTGAACTTAGCAACCCTATTAGAATAATAATTCAATAAATATGACTATTCTATAAGGCATTGGGAAATGAATGACAAATAAATTTCCATTATAATATAACGAGTGTACTAAATAGATTATTTACCATATTCATGCAATGAATATTCTTTAAACTATATAGTAACCAATATGTGGACATTAGTTACAAAATTAAAATAGTTAAAAATTAATAGTTTTAAGGTGGAATCAATTTATTAGCACAAGTCATTACCTAAGAGATTATCTTTCAATAACTTTGAAATTCTTAAGAGATGACTTAAAAGATTATCTTTCTAAACTTATGAGATAAGCAAAGCCTCAAGACATAGGATTCCCTCATTGTTTTAATTTGAAAACTTTTGATCATATATACAAAATAATAATTTTATAACTATCTATAATTCTTATTAACAGAAAAATATTTATTTCACTGATAGAAATAAAACTCAAAATCAACCAATATCGCTATTGCTATATATATATATATTCTAGCACCTTCTTATTATGCCAAGTCATTTGTAAGTATCCAAAAGATAATATTTCTTTTTATCTAGTGTTAATTTATATTAAACAAAATAACCATGTTTCTAAATATTCATACTCTATTAAAATTCGTGGTAATTGTTACGTATAATTTCTATGAACCTTAGCCAACTTCAAGATTTTAATATGATTCTAAAGGGGAAAAAAACCTATAAGATGCCCTAGTTATGAGAATCCAAAAATATCCAACAATTTATGGACAACTACATTTGCAACTCTACTAGATAAATATCTAGCTGCTTATACATTTCAATAAAACAACACTGACTTAAAATAGCTATAACTTTCACATACATTAACCAAATTAAAAACTTAAATATGTTTTCGAAAGAGGAGAATGTGAAGAAGAGAAATTTGGAATTAAGTTTTAGAATATCATAACCAAGTGCGAGCATATTTCTCTGCAACAAACTCACTTATTTAATCCGAAAGGAAATTCATTACAATATCTAAAACATAAAGAAATAGTGCTCAATAAAATTAAATTATTAAATTACACAAATTACCAATAAGACACCATGAAGGCATATCAAAATCAACATAGAAATCCTTTCTCACACAGTATAACAACATAATTCCTCTTTTAGATAGAAAACACATAGAAGACAACAATAACAATGCAGAAAAGTAAACAAATAAAAGGATCATCTCCAGGATAGATCCTACCTAGAGTCCTGCGAAGCAACAATTGTTGGGGAGAGGAAGATCCAAGCGGTCTTAGCCTAATTCAATCACTTCTTCAGACTCCTTCTGCAAACAAACTCTAGCTTCTTCAGGAAGCAATCTAATTCACGATCCTCTCAGAGAATAATAAATTCTTTCTTCTCAAAACTATAGCTTTCTTATTCTATCCAAAAAATATGGCCTCTCCTCAAATCCAATTTCCTATATCAACTCCCCTCTCACATAGGAATCTCTCCTATAAATAGATTGGAGGGAGTAGTTGCACGGGAAAATCAACCAATGCAACTATCCCAACTATCTATTAGTTAATAGTTTAGGATAAATATAATTAGTAGATCTATTCCCGTGAAGGGATAAATAATATTAATAATATTTTTAGATTTATGTCCCCTTAATTCAAGGAAGAAAAAAGATAATTTAATTTTAAGAATAAATTTACTAAGTTACTTAACTAAGGTAATAGAATTTACCAAACATATTTACCATCCATGAAAATAACATAGTTTCATTATTATCGTATAATAATTTCCTTCACACATAATTATATAAATATATATGTAATCATAGGCATATGTGTGCACCCATATGCTTATGTGTACATATACCATAGTAAGACATATTATTACTAATATTATAAATATTTATTTTATTGTGAATATTATTATTTTAATCAAATACATTATTATTTAAGTCAAATACTAAATCACATTCCATATAATATAATCATGATATACGTATATATATAATATATATATGCATCTATATATAGATATATTTACTATCATAAATAAAATATTCCTTAACACACATTATACCAATCACAACATAAATCTCTCAGAAAAGTAAGCAACAAATCCATAAAATGCAATAAACAAAGATGCATCATCCATACAGGAGACTGACTCAAGAACTCCCCACTTAAGGATTAAAAAGGGTCAGAGGTAGAGTTCCTTCTCATGGAAGCTTGGTGATATCTCCATAACAACAACAATGATCAAGGATTTTTGAGGGCTCACTCAAACCTTTGAGACTAGGTGGAGGCGATGTTCGGTACCTGCAAGCCTACATCACTAAGAAGAGATACATGTGCATAGATACATAATAAGACATATGCAAATAGATGAACATGACCGATACGTCATGTGGACCTCAACTAAGTGAGTAACTACGACTTCGTCATGAGTCATGAAAACACATCAATCACATATGAAAGATGAGATATCATAGATAGTAATGGTTAGATTCAAATCCTTGGGTTAGCTCTACTTCCTCATAAACATATAAAGAAAAATGATTAATAAACATTAAACAATAATCATAAATGAGTGTATCTAACCATCTAATATGCATATCATCATCCATAAACATAAATGTGAACATATAGTTCTAATCATCATAATGCAAAATGTCCAAATCAAAGAGTCAAAGTATAATCATCAGAGAGGGTATTACATCCTCCTCCCCCTAAGATGAGACTTAATCCTGGAAGTCAGCAAGTTAGAAATGGAAATATATCAAACATTATATCTTAAACACATTTTAACTGATATCACATGCATAACTAATCCTTGAATACATGCACTATATAGAGAATAATCCTCATAATATGGTTAAGCATGAAATATATATCCCAATCAATTTTACTATCACCAACAAGGATAACTTCAATTTGATCAAATATCAATATGAAAAGAATTTTCCCTTTTCTTAGAAAGTAAGAACCAAGGTAAATAGCTTGGACCACTCAATTTTCCTTGAAATATATCGAAATATTACAAATTCCTTCTCTTTCAACACATATAAATTAAATTTTTACTTGCATCCAACATAATGATACATTTAAATCTAAAATAAAACATTGAGCATATCCAAATGTGCCTTATAAACAATCATATCATTCCACATCACTAGGATTACACATCACAAGGATCAGGAGTGGATATGCCTCTCTAGACAAGCTCTCACTCTAGGATACAATACTAGTCTCATCTATATCCAAAATCCATAATGAATACCTCACATAGTGGCTTGATGGTGTCTTGGGCCATTGCCACGAAGGTCCTCCATACAAGTCCACATGTCATATCCCTTGTTTGTGTAAGGTGGTTAGCCTCCAAGGAACATACACCACACATAGGAAGGTAGTGGATACTAGCTACATAACAACCTCACATACCCCCATCCTCAAGGTTTCCCTGTGTCTAATTCCTCATATACACTCACCAAGTCTGCCTCATGCATCTTTAGTGAGGAATCACAACACAACACAAGACCAACATTAGAAAATTCCAAAAGAAGATAGTTTAGCCACCAAAGTTCATAAATAATAGAAATAGAATTATCAATCTCAACAATAGGGTAAGAAGAATCCAAGATATTACAACAATAAATTACACCAAAGATAAATTTCATAAGTCCTGGCTAAACTATCATAGGAAAAGATGAGTTAATTGTTGGTCTACATAAATAAAGATAAAAAAATCACCATAAATTGCACATCACATCACTGTGTGACTATATCTAGTCACCTCAAGAGGAAGGAGGGAACAACATCTAGCTATCACAATAGCCCTTCATGTGGTTGGGCCTAGGAAACACTACTCACATGGCATACGTTGTTCACCTCAGCAACAGCCCTGCATCAGATGGTGCAGAATAAGTATGCCAACCCACCCAGCATGACCATACACCAAGTGGAGTAAGCACACTCTGGTCATATGTCTCATGGTAGTGTTCCTTGTGGAGTAGGCACACACAGGACACACCTCACATAATGATGTCTCTCATAGATCATCGTCATAGCTAGAGGTATACATGGCTAGGGACCACCCATATGCCTAATGCGTCTACAAACTGAGCATCCATGGGTGCCCCTCTACAAGCATGCAAGAATCACCAATACACTTTGCATCAAGTAGGAAGAAAAATATATAAATATACTACACCATCGCATAATCATGTACATGGCATCATGTTCTCGAGCTTCACTCACTACCATCAGCAACACAACATCATCACCTCACACTATGTCGAAACATTAGTGGGGTGTGGAATTATATTCATTGCATCTTGTCATAACATGTGCAAATACGATATCCATCATAGCATGGGCTAAAATAATCTCCCTCCACATGCTAGACCACATGTACATATCCATAAATCATATATCTTCTCATAGAGGCTCATAGGCTCATATCAAGTACTAGTATTGTGCTCAAGAATTGTGGAAATTAGGATAAACACTTATGAACCACATGTATAGGTTCATCATAAGGGGAGGCATTGATTACTCATTTCCCTCGAGTAGTGGAAGTTAAGGTCACTTCACACTGCCATGATACGTATGCCACATAACTACCTGAGGAAATGGTGATAGTACTACCCCTCCACATACTAAATTACCAACACTCATGGGTTGGCACTCAGTATGGTGACTGTTACCCTATTTTTCATATGCATGCAAATTTGACCAATTCCCATCTCAAGGTCTCTATTTTTACCCTACCAAGAACCTTAGAAAATTTCATAGCTTTATGTCCTGTTCTCTGGTCTCTGCAAGCTTTCTAACTCTCTGGTCTGCAGGTCAAAAAAATAAAAATAAAAAAATTCATAGAAGTAGCCGTTGTAGACTTAAAACCCTAAGTAGCCCTTTGGCCTGATATATTTTCAAGTTACTTTATCAGTCACTTAAAATCCTAAATGCCCATGTGCGCTAATTTTCTATTGGCTAGTCACCAGTTCTCTAAATTCTTTGGCAGTTATCTTTTCCTTTCGGCGATTTGGCGACTGCAACATTCCTCTTAGTTGCGTAATGTTTGGTGGTTACCTTTTCCCAACTAGCGACTCCATGAAATGGCTAACTTCTCTTCAGTCATGTGGTCGCTAAGTGTTTGGCACTTAATTTTGCAGTGGGATCCCAGTTGATGAGATCAACAGTTGTCGTAAGATCTCATAGCATGTGTCAGAGGCTCACGATCTTACGATAATCATCGATCTTTCCTTTTCTCAACACTTCATGCCTTAGTGGGTCAATTGCCACATTGTCCCATGTGGAAGCTTCTCATTGGCTGAGGGTGACAATTTAGATGGTATGTTAGAGTGGGCCCGACTGACTGAGTCCCTTTTAGATCGATGGCTAGCGTATGATCTCAAGGCTTTGTGTCAGAGCATTAGATCTTGCGCCAACCATTGATTCTCCTTGGTGACGTAACTCTTCATGCTTGGCAGGTTCACTGCTACATGTATTCAAATGGCGGCTTTCGATTGGTCCACATGTGCTGAGTCATCTTATTCATCAGTGGGACCAAGTTCTTTCAGCGGTCAGAGGCTCTAACATCTATAGAGGATCGACGACTGTCGTATGTTCGTGAGGCTATGTGTCAGAGCATGCAATCATGCGATGAATGTTGATCTTGCTTTATCTTTGGGCTCTGTCAGGTGGGTCCTCGATGTGCTGATGTGCTTGAATATAATTGGTTGTCATGTGCTGACGGAGACTTACTGGTGGACTGATGTGTCAGTGGGGTCATGGCTTAATAAAATCTATGGTGGGCGTATAATCTAAAGGAATCTTCCAAGGTCATGAGGAGATGAGACTAACCGTTAGATTAGAATCTTATCTTTAGTGGGTCCATTGTTAGAAAGCATCGAGGTGGTTGCTGATGGAGCGGTCAGAGAAAATAAAATAATGCCAAGTGGCATAAATGGGCCTAGGGTTAATGAAGTATTAAGCAACTCAGCGAATAAAGGGGTTTCTCTTGTTCGCTTAATGAAACCAGGGTAAGATAAAAGACTCAGTGATTCAGTGAAAAGCCTTGTTCGCTGAATCGCTTAACTAGACCAGGGTTAAGAGAAGGATTTCATGAATAAGAAAAAGGTCTATGGTCATGTAGTCATCGAATGACTTAAGAAAGAAAAGCTCAAGGTGGGGCCAAAATGACAGGTGTGCCGACGTGCTTGAATTTGATTGGTTGCAGTGTGCTGAGGTGGTTTTTGACTTGTCAAAAGAGTTTTAAAGTTGTTTTCTTAGTGCATCTAAGCTGTCCATTTGCCAGGAAATCAAAGGACATCAATGGCTATGTTTTAAAATGACCGGCTAGCTGTTGCATTTCAAATTCAAATAGTTCTAAGAGGGTTTTTTGCCAGTATTTGATATGCAGGCCGCAAGCGGTGAGGTAGCTCAGAAAATTTATGTCTCTAGGACATTTGCATTTGAAAGAAGATGATGAGGAAGTTTGGGCGGCTGTCATGGGTCGATTCTTATCTCAAAAAGGTACCAACTTGAGCATTCATGGCAATACTTTGTGCAAAAGAGGTAGATAAGTCTGGGTTGCTTGTCTGCAAGTTGATTTCCAGCACAAAGATGGGCATAAATATCTGATTGGCTATGATTTTTGTAGAGATATATTTATGATCAGATTTGATCAGCTAGGGTTTGATTATTGTATTGAAAACCATGTAACCATAGTTAGGTTTTGACTCTTGCCTGCATGCAGTTGAGTTGGTATATATTGAATTTTTGGAGCCTTAGTGCTCAGAGGTTAGAGAGTTCACATTTTTTGTAAAGAGAAAAGATATATTTTCTTAGAAGGCTATCCATGGCATTTTTTTGCCCTCTGGTTTTCTACATTTCTATAATCTCCCATTGATGATTCAGATATTGCAAAGGTATTTTGTGACAATCCTTCATGTCCCTATACTTGTCTAAATTATCTCTTATTGGATTAAAGTATATGATGCTTTCAATGATGTCTTAGGGTTCCTAATCCCTCTTGCTTTCTATGATTTTGTGTGTTATTACATTTGATCTGATTTAGATGCTTTTGTGGGTATACTTCAACCCCCTAATAGTCTTGTCTCAATCCTACATCGAGTTGCAGAAGTGAATGTTTTTTTGCAGGTCATAGATTGTTGTCTAATCCTAAGAATGTTATTGTTTGTGAGAGAATCTCTTTCTTTCCTTGAATAACCTCTTTATTTTCAGACCCTCCTATGAAACACTTTTGCAAGCCTATTCAGTAAGTTGTGATCTATTAGACCTGAGCTTTTCATTGGTTCTATTCCTCTATATTGAGATCCAAACCCTAATTTCGGTGTATCACCTAGTAGGTAGTTTGCTTTCAGTCATTTCCCTTTCCAAGCATTCCTTCTATCCCTTTCCCTCAAAAGTTTTTACTTTCATGTCTAGAAGAAAATTAAGGCGATTATCCAAGAGGAACCAGCCTAGAACCTAGAGGTCTCATCTCAGTTAGCATAGGTCCCACAACTTGGAGATGATTCCCATGTTATACTAGGTTATCAAGACTATGAGAGCTTGAGACAAAGGTGCAAACTTAGTGTATAACAGTGACAAACAAGAAAGCAACACATGAGTGGTATGGTTCTCCCATACCCTTATCCAAAACATAACTTTCATGGATAGGCACTTATATTGTACTACTCCATGGAACTCAAATAATTACTAGTTATACACAACACCCAACATAAGCATTGGGACTAATTTTATCACATTTACAAGGAAGTACACAATAACATCATATGTTATCCATATATTGCAATTTTTATTTTATTTTATTTTCACAATTCATTTTTTTCTACCTGGTACAAAATACCAATGACATACTTAATCACATTTCACGTCCTCATGGGCATATGCTAATATCCAATGTACACATATCAATCTCTGCCATTCACATAATATGAGACAATAACATCTATTTTCAAGATGACTTTAACTTATATAAAATAAGGTACAAAGAGAAATGATACATTATATTTCTTCAAGAGTCATCGAATCAATACATATTTGTTTTAATTAAGGAAAGGAAATAATAAACTTGTACTATGTACATTTATTAGTCACATAATAAATTCATAACTAATCATTATAAACCATTATGGATATTCACTTTTCACCTAATCAGGGACACCAAGAGTGGACAAAGTATCATCTTTTCAAATAAATGAATTAGCTAGGTACTTTCATTACACATGATAAGTCCCTCCAATAAAGACACAACAAACCATATAAACATTTCAAGACATTAGTATTCACTAACATAATGACTTCAATATTGATAAGCAAATACATTGAAGTCTCAATTGCCTAATATTGCAATTTGGGGAGGATAATCACATCATTACTGGACTTACCGTAGCATTCATATTTCATCTAAATATTACCTATTCCCCAAGTCAAGAACAAAAAACTTCAGAAAGATAGTCAAGAAAATATTACATCAGCCCTAGCTCTTCCTTCAATAATTGTACCAAAAGAACACATATTCCTTTCATTATGAAAATATCCTAATTTCATCTCTATGGTTAATCCCTACATAGGGTTATAGTCACAAATGGACCTTGGGAACTAAGGTCCTTTAGCCAAGAATTCCCAAAATCAACAAATTAAATCATATATTTACCTTACATAGATAACATCATTTGATGGTCATTCATCATGAATAGAGAAGAGATATTTATTTTTAATTTGTGGTGATTATTATCAAATAACCCTAATGTAATTCATGTGTTATAAAAACAAAATCAATCATGCATCATGTCACATTATCATTTGCATATAAATACCAAGAGAAATACTCACAATGTTAATTTAGCAAATGTTCCCCACTATTTTTAATTCTTCAACAACAACATGGCCTAAAGGATTACCCGAGAATTACAATGTTGCAACCTAATTAATAAGGTCCTAAATTCATGTTTTGTACAAAGATTTTTTTTTCAATTCTATTCTAAAATAGGGAAAAGGAAGGAGAGAGATGCGATATTTTAATTCTTGCATAACTTTTTCATTTTGAATCTATAAGGAGTACTACAATGGTGATGTCTTACTCCTTGCTATCAATGCATGTAATTCAATTCCAACTTGTAAAAGGATCATTAACTAGAATAATTGATTAGACATATCTATTATGATGTAAATTTAGCATTTATAATAATAAAAAGAGTGTTAAGTCTTTTCAAATCAATCAAGTAACCTAGAATCACTATAACAAGCACTCATGATGACAAGGTTTAGAGGAGATATGATTAAGCACTATCAACACTTAAGGTACATAATAAATTATAATACTAATTTGAGTCTTTCCACGAGTACAAGAAGAAGGTGACATAAAATATAAGTAATCAATGTGAGACAACCTAATCATAAAAGAATGGGTATACTTTTATAGAACAATATAGCATGAATACAAAGAACATAGTTCTTATATCTAGGATCCTATCTTACTAATACAAGGATAAAATCAAAATAAAAGTATGCAAAATACTAAGCAATAAGCGAGCTAAGAGTCCCAGAGTTCCCAGTGTGGAAACCTAGTGCTCTGCTACCAAATGTAATGCCCCACCAAGGAACCCTTGGCTCAAGGACATTATACTCATTAAGTAATACACAATATATATTTTTTTCCAATAAAGTAGTAGAACATAATCTAATTTGATTTATTTAATGTTACTAGAAGTCAAGAGAATAAAGAGATTATACTGCTTGTCTTGCTCAATTAACAAAATATTATTCTTCCATACCTAAATATCACTTTCTTTTACATGATGACCACCATGTAAAACACCTGTAACTACACACGTCTTAATAACTAGATGCAAATATTAGATATATTCCATCATAAATAAATTCTTTATTGATAGCTTAGCTATGAGAATCATTATTAAGAAGAAGTGAAATCATTGCATTAGAAACTTAAAGACAAACCCTAAGGGACTGGACCTAGGCCTCGGGGGCTCATCATTGATGGCCTTTCCTAAGTTCACACTCAGAGACTTCATAGTTCAACTCTCCCCATTCTAGAATATCTATTTATAAAATCAAGAAAGCGGGTACACAACCCTTTCTAGGGCCCTATTCCCTAGATAGTTTTTCCATCAGCTGCCACCCACTTAGGTGGAACCTAAATAAAGTCCTATACTTAATCCATAATCTGATACTAATTCCATAACTCAAGGTAGAGTTAAAATCATACTATTATAAAATAATATATCATTTTATTTTATTAGGTATCTAGTTTATAAAGTACCAATCCTAAATCATAGCTTATAGGATAAACAAGAAAGATACAAGGGAGGTTTGTCCAACCCTTTTATTATAATTCTAATAGTCATTTCTTATGTAATTAAAAATAAAATCAATCTCTTCGCAAGATTCACCATTGGTAATAAAAAAAATATTTCATAATAGTGTGAACTTAGCAACCCTATCAAAATAATAATTCAATAAATATGACTATTCTATAAGGCATTGAGAAATGAATGACAAATAAATTTCCATTATAATATAACAAGTGAGTGTACTAAATAGATTATTTACCATATTCATGCAATGAATATTCTTTAAACCATATAGTAACCAATATGTGGACATTAGTTACAAAATTAAAATAGTTAAAAATTAATAGTTTTAAGGTGGAATCAATTTATTAGCACAAGTCATTACCTAAGAGATTGTCTTTCAATAACTTTCAAATTCTTAAGAGATGACTTAAAAGATTATCTTTCTAAACTTATGAGATAAGCAAAGCCTCAAGACATAGGATTTCCTCATTTTTTTAATTTGAAAATTGTTGATCATATATACAAAATAATAATTTTATAACTATCTATAATTCTTATTAATAGAAAAATATTTGTTTCACTTAAAGAAATAAAACTCAAAATCAACCAATACTGCTATTGCATATATATATATATATATATATATATATATATATATATATATATATATATATATATATATATATTCTAGCACCTTCTTATTATGCCAAGTCATTTGTAAGTATCCAAAAGATAAAATTTCTTTTTATCTAGTGTTAATTTATATTAAACAAAATAACCATATTTCTAAATATTCATACTCTCTTAAAATTTGTGGTAATTGTTACGTATAATTTTCATGAACCTTAGCCAACTTCAAGATTTTAATATGATTCTAAAGGGGAAAAAATGTATAAGATGTCCTAGTTATGAGAATCCAAAAATATCCAACAATTTATGGACAACTACATTTGCAACTCTACTAGATAAATATCTAGCTGCTTATACATTTCAATAAAACAACACTGACTTAAAATAGCTATAACTTTCACATACATTAACCAAATTAAAAACTTAAATATGTTTCCGAAAGGGGAGAATGTGAAGAAGAGAAATCTGGAATTAATTTTTAGAATATCATAACCAAGTGCGAGCAGAATTCTCTGCAACAAAACTCATTTATTTAATCCGAAAGACAATTCATTACAATATCTAAAACATAAAGAAATAGTGCTCAATAAAATTAAATTATTAAATTTCACAAATTAACAATAAGACACCATGAAGGCATATCAAAATCAACATAGAAATCCTTTCTCACACATTATAACAACATAATTCCTCTTTTAGATAGAAAAAACATAGACGACAACAATAGCAATGCAGGCAAGTAAGCAACAATTGTTGGGGAGAGGAAGATCCAAGCGGTCTTAGCCTAATTCAATCACTTCTTCAGATTCCTTCTGCAAACAAAATCCAGCCTCTTTAGGAAGCAATCTAATTCATGATCCTCTCAGAGAATAATAAATTTTTTCTTCTCAAAACTATAGCTTTCATATTCTATCCAAAAAATATGGCCTATCCTCAAATCCAATTTCCTATATCAACTCCCCTCTCACATAGGAATCTCTCCTGTAAATAGATTGGAGGGACTAGTTGCATGGGAAAATCAACCGATGCAACTATCCCAACTATCTATTAGTTAATAGTTTAGGATAAATATAATTAGTAGATCTATTCTTGTGAAGGGATAAATAATATTAATAATATTTTTAGATTTATGTCCCCTTAATTCAAGGAAGACAATAGATAATTTAATTTTAAGAATAAATTTACTAAGTTACTTAACTAAGGTAATAGAATTTACCAAACATATTTACCATCCATGAAAATAACATAGTTTCATTATCTTATAATAATTTCCTTCACACATATAGTTATATAAATATATATGTAATCATAGGCATATGTGTGCACCCATATGCTTATGTGTACATATACCATAGTAAGACATATTATTACTAATATTATAAATATTTATTTTATTGTGAATATTATTATTTTAATCAAATACATTATTAATTAAGTCAAATACTAAATCACATTCCATATAATATAATCATGATATACGTATATATATAATATATATATGCATCTATATATGAATATATTTACTATCATAAATAAAAGATTCCTTAACGCACATTATACCAATCACAACATAAATCTCTCAGAAAAGTAAGCAACAAATGATTCACAAAATCATAAAGATGCATCATCCATACAGGAGACTGACTCAAGAACTCCCCACCTAAGGATTAAAAAGGGTTAGAGGTAGAGTTCCTTCTCATGGAACCTTGGTGATATCTCCATAACAACAACAACGATCGAGGATTTTTGAGGGCTCGCTCAGACCTGTGAGACCAGGTGGAGACAATGCCCGATACCTACAAGCTTGCATCACTGAGAAGAGATACATGTGCATAGATACATTATAAGACATATGCAAATAGATGACCAGGATCGATACATCATGTGGACCTCAACTAAGTGAGTAACTATGACTTCATCATGAGTCATGAAAACACATCAATCACATATGAAAGATGAGATATCATAGATAGTAATGGTTAGATTCAAATCCTTGGGTTAGCTCTACTTCCTCATGATGATTAATAAACATTAAACAATAATCATAAATGAGTGTATCTAACCATATGATAAGCATATCATCATCTATAAACATAAATGTGAACATATAGTTCTATTCATCATAATGCAAAATGTCCAAATCAAAGAGTCAAAGTATAATCATCGGAGAGGGCATTACAGGAAACTCTTGCATTTCTTTTTAGCGTCAGTCCTATGCAATGCTGGTGACAAGGCCTTGTGTTCTTAGTAACCTTGGTAGGTCTCTAATGTTGTTATATCAAACTAGGTTGTGCTCTCCACATTTACACACTGAGCTCCCCAAATCCCCCATCCTACATCATATAGATTAATCTTACATTTTGCATCCTTCATATAGCTTCATCCTGCATCGTGCATCTCATCCTCATCTTGCATTCATCCATCTTTTCTCTTGGAAGGTCGTTCTATTTATCCCTCCTTCTCATCTTTCCTTTCCTTTCCTTTCTGTGTTCTTTTTGAGAAAATTTCACAAAGTTTCCTCTTTGCGTTCTTTTCTTGAGGGGGCACAACCCCTTATCTTCTAATTCTAGCCTTAGGCATCTTATTTTATTGTCTTTGATTCCATGCCACTTGCGGCATCACATCAAAGAGGGGAAAAATGTAGACAGCTAAAATGCCTTAGCCAAAATAAAAATATTTTATTTTGCAGAAACCCCTGATGACATCATCATTTGTTAATTAATTAATTATTATGCCATTAATCCCTCCTATCTTAATTAAAAACATTTAATTAAGAAATCCCTTCTAAAAATGTTTAAATCCAATTTGAACATCATTCCCCCCAAAATCTATTAATTATTTAATAAATTGACCAAAAATCCTTTAAATAAATAAATTATTTATTTAAATCCCTCAAAACCCTAGAATCTTCTAGAGATTCCTAACCCTTCTAAACCCTCCTAAACTTTCCTAAACCTACTTAGAAAGTGATTCCTAACCTTCTTAGCCTAATCCACACTCCTTTGACTTTTGGTCAAACCCCCTCATTAATGAGCCTTACAAACTCATTAATAGCCTCTTACACCCTCATTAAGGCTCTTACAACCTCATAATGAAGCCCATGTCTTCTCTTTCATCTTGGTTCCCTAGGCACACTTCCCTAGTGTTTCTCACACATGTTTGAGCAACCCTTAACCTTCATCCATCTAACCTTACCCCTAACCATACCCCTAGCTCTACCCAAAACCCTAATTCTGACCCTAACTCCACCTCCTAACCAAAGCCCTTCCTCAAATCCTATAAATACCCTCACTTCCAAGAGAAAAATATGAATTCACATAATCATATTAAGTAATGTTATAATGCTAAATCCTTTCTAGATCACAGTTTAATTCCCAATTGCTAGTTTTAGTTCATTTCTAAGCTTTTTAACTCACATCTTAGCTTAGAACTAATGGATTAATCTAGTTTGTTTCCATTGTTTTACATAGATTTTGTGTCATCTCACACTTTATTTGGTCTAAAATAAATCTAGTTTAATTTTTTGTAGCTTAATATGCATTTGAGCATCATTAGGCTCCTTGAGGCTCTAGGGGCAAATCAGGTGTTCTATACATGATATTGTGCCATTATAGGGTTCTCATGGTCCCTAATCCATCCTAATCCTTCTTAATTTTCATTAGGGAAATTCTCCATGTGTTTCGAGAGCATACCCACATCCCTAAATCGAATGGTGATAGGGTACTCCCGTTGAGCTCTATTAGAGGTGTCTTAGCAAATTTCTTTTACTATATGTTAGGAATAGACTGTTTGACTAATGCTTGAATGTCTATGCCTGTTTCAAATAGGTTAGGTTTTATAAATCACATAAATAAATATTATTTATTTATTTAATTAATAGAGGAATTATGGTAAAATAATAAAATAATTAAAATATTTATTCAATGGAGTGGAAAATTTTAGGTGTCTACATTTTACCCCTATTTGAGACAATGTAAGGTGTCACATTGTTTCAAACAAGAAAAAAGATAAGGATCACAACCATGATGCCCTAATCACGAGATGGATAAGGAAAGATAAAAAGAAAGGATGATGCCGACTTCATAGGAAATGGGGGTTGGGAGAATACACGTGCGTTGGTGCAATTAAGGTGTTGTTGTAGATGAGGGAAACCAAAGTATGAATCAAAGATTCAAAACTTCTTCCAACATCCAATAATGGAGTATTTCCAATGCATACAAATGAAGAACAATATTAAATAAACACACAAAATGCATTCAACCTCACCCTGTTGAATTTTTATCTTCCAATACCTTGTGTTTAAAATGATTTCTCTTAGAGAACCATGCACAAGAAGCTATGGAGAACAAAATGATTGATTCAACAATGATTCAAGAATACCAGAAATCAAATGATAACATGAAGATATTTTATTACAAAAGCAAGAGAGATCAAATAAGGGGAAAAATGCATTTATAACTATCCTTAAGAGAGAAACCAAGTTCTGAAAAGAATGTGGGCTAAAAAAAATCAAGTAGGTAGTTATATTTTATTTTCTCACATTGATTACTTGTGATGCAGGAGCATCCTGGGTGTAAGAGCAATCTTGCATCACCCAAAAATATTTCTGTTTTTATATTCAATAAGGGTTATTTTGTGTAGAGCTGCTATTTATGGAAAGTTACTATTTTTGGTAATTTTTGTATGTGCTCAGAATGATCTGATTTCTTTCTTGGAGGTTCATTTTGGTCATATAAGTCTGCCAGCAAAGTTTCATGGCTAGATCAGGTGTAGTTTTGAAGATATTAAAGATTTTCGGTATTGGCAGCAGGATACAGAAACTTCGAACTCAGTTTTGAAGGCTTTAGAGGCCCCGGATGAGGTCAAAAATTTGGGTGACGGGTGCTTGCACAGGTCAATCCTGTAGAGAACTTCGTGGCGTTTTCGAAATGGGGTTATAATAGCCGAGCGGGTCAACTGGTGATGACTTATGGTCTTCGGAAGTTGGGCCACCTGAAATGGCGGAAAATAATTTTCTTCAAAATTTCTGTTCGGGTTTCAAAGGTTATCTTGAGCCGACTATGATGTAACAAAATGTAAAATAAAATAATTCTAAGTTTGGTCGGCCTTATTGGCTAAAATTTTGGAACCTTCCCAGGCGGTGGATAATTGCCTATATAAGGAAGGCTGTATTATTGTCTTAGGCAGTTCAGAATAGTTCTGGGTAGTAGATCTAAGGCTTTGTCCTACAGAATATTGTAAGGAATGCCCATGTGGCTTTGCATATTGTAATTCTGAAAGTTTGTAATTCCACATTTGTGGAGATAATAAGAAGCCAATTTTTTGTTCTTGCATATTGTTGTTGTTTCTCTATATCTGTTATGTGTTTGTGGTATTAAGGGGATCACCCTTCATCAAGTGGTATCAGAGCAGGTTTTCTTGAGTGTGTAAACAGATCACCGACTGTGAGGCAGTTTGCACCAGGACCGTGGTTAGGGTTTCAGCGCGCATCGCGAAAATGCCTCCACGAAGAGAACGTGGTGGAAGACCTGGTGCTGTGACACCTGAGGTTAGAGAGCTGCAGAGACAAGTGCGAGCATTGCAAGAAGAGATTCGCAGAGGAATGAATCTTAATGTCAGAGATGAAAGTGAGGATGAAGCCGAAGAAGAATATCAAGAAGGAGAAATTGAAATTGTGAACCAGGAGGAAGAAAGACTTTTTCGGGCGATTTCCAAGATTGGGAAAAGACCTAAGATTGAGGTTCCTACATTTTCTGGAAATCTTAACCCAGAGGAATTGATCGACTGGATCAATGAATGTGAAGAATATTTTGAGTATGAAGATGTTGAGGATCCTGATAGGGTCAAATTTGTGAAGGCCAGACTGAAAGGTCATGCGAAGATATGGTGGCAAGAGATTCAGTTGGAGCGAAATAGAAGGGGAAAGAAGAAAATCACGAGATGGGATCGGATGGTGGATAAATTGAAGCGACAGTTCATTCCTGTTGATTATGAGCTTGACCTACTGAAGAAAATGCAAAGTTTGAAGCAAGCAGGAAGATCTGTTCAGGAGTATACAGAGGAGTTCTATCGACTTCTCATTAGAACAGGCCATGCAGAAGCTGATAAGGAGAAAGTTGCCCGATACCTTAATGGGTTAAGGCCAAGCATTCAGGAGGAGTTGAATCTGGTTCGAATGAACAGTATTGAGGAGGCATACCAATTTGCCCTAAAAGTAGAGGAAAAGTTGAACAAGAAGTTCGAGAGCAGACAAAATGGAAGAGGTCACGGTGGACGATCTGGTGGACGGTCATATGGTGGCCGAAATGAAGATCCAAAAAAGAAGGATGAGGCCAGTAGCAGTCAAAATCAGCGAGGAAATAATTCCAATCGCTTCCAGGATCAGAATAATAGAGATCAGAGAGGAAGAGGAAGAGGACAAGGATCTGGAAGAGGTGGCTTCCGTGGAACATGTTTTCACTGTGGAGAAGAAGGTCATAGGGCATTTGAATGTCCTCAACGCCAAGGCAGAACAGACAGGAGAAATGAAGGCCAGGCCAGAGTTGCACATGTAGATGAAGATGCCAGATCATCAAATTCTGAAGATGCTAAAAGAGGAGAAACGTTGATTAACAAGAGATTCCTGTTGAGTGGTGAGAATGAACCTGAGCAAAGGAGGAGCCTGTTTCGCACCAGGTGCAAGTGTGAAGGTAAATGTTGTGATGTGATTATTGATAGTGGAAGCACTGACAATTTGGTGTCAGAAGAGATGGTGACAAAGTTGAAACTCAAGAGACAGAAACACCCACATCCATATCGGATTGCCTGGGTACAGGATGACCACAAGGTCATGGTCAATGAACAATGCCTAGTGAAGTTCAAGATCGGCGGGTACCAAGATGAGGTACTATGTGATATCATCTCTATGGATGCATGTCATATGTTATTGGGTAGACCATGGCAGTTTGACAGATGTGCTGTACACGATGGTCGTGCGAATACCTATTCCCTGACAAAGGATGGAGTGCGACATAAGCTAAAGCCATTGAAGGAGACCGAAGAAAAGGTATGTGGTAATGCAAGAATAACATTTGTTGATGGAAGGAAATTCCTAGATGGTATGAGGCATGAGCATGTATGTTTTGCTTTAATTCCAAAAGCTGGTAAAGAGGAAGTAGAAGATGTTCCTGTAGAAGTTGCAGATTTGTTGAATGAGTTTCAGGATATTGTATCTGATAACGTGCCTGATGGATTACCACCAGTCAGGAAGATCAATCATCAGATGGACTTGATCCCAGGAGCGAGTTTGCCGAATAAGGCGGCACACAGAATGACACCTGCAGAAAGTGAGGAGTTGAACAGACAAGTGCATGAACTGTTACAGAAAGGATTGATTCGAGAGAGTCTGAGTCCCTGTGCTGTCCAGCGGTATTAGCACCAAAGAAGAACGGAGAATGGAGGATGTGTACAGATTCTAGGGCAATAAACAAGATCACGATCAAGTACAGGTTTCCATTGCCATGAATGGATGATATTATGGACTGTTTGAGTGGAGCTGTGTATTTTTCAAAGATAGATCTGAAGAGTGGATATCATCAGATTCGGATCAGAGAAGGAGATGAATGGAAAACTGCCTTCAAGACAAAGGAAGGACTGTATGAGTGGTTAGTCATGCCTTTTGGGCTAACCAATGCACCGAGCACTTTCATGCGGCTCATGAACGAGGTTCTGAAAGAATTTCTGGGTAAGTTTGTCATTGTTTACCTAGATGATATTTTGATCTTTAGTAAGACATTGGATGAGCATATGATGCATATTCGTATGGTATTTGAGAAGTTGAGAGAAGAGAAATTGTTGATTAATTTGAAGAAGTGCAGTTTTGTGAAGAAAGAGTTAGTGTATTTGGGATTTGTAGTTTCAGCAGAAAGTCTAAAAATGGACCCAGAGAAGGTACAGGCTATCCTTGAATGGCCTACTCCAAGGAGTGCTACTGAGGTAAGATCTTTTCATGGTCTAGCTAGCTTTTACAGAAAGTTTATCAAAAATTTTAGCAGTATTTGTGGACCCTTGACTGAAACAATGAGAGGGGATAGAAAAGAGTTTAAGTGGACTAATGGGGCAGAAAAGAGTTTTCAATTGTTGAAACAAAAAGTTACAGAACAACCTGTTTTAGCACTTCCAAATTTCAATAAGGTGTTTTAAGTAGATTGTGATGCTAGTGGTACTGCAATAGGAGCTGTTATGAGCCAAGAAGGTAAACCTGTTGCGTATTTCAGTGAGAAGTTAAATGATGCCAAGAGGAAGTATTCTATTTATGATCAAGAATTTTATGCTATAGTTCAGGCATTAAAAAAGTGGAGACATTATCTACTTCCTAAGGAGTTTGTTTTGTATACTGATCATCAAGCTTTGCAATATTTGAATAGTCAAGGAAAGTTGAATCAAAGACATTTGAAATGGGTTGAGTTTTTGCAGAGTTATACATTTGTTTTGAAACACAGGAGTGGAAAGTCTAATAGGGTTGCAGATGCTCTTAGCAGAAGGCAAATATTGCTGACAGAAATGCAGATTGAAGTGGTTGGGTTCAAGGAACTCAAGAATTTGTATCCAGAGGATCCTGATTTTGGTGAAGCTTGGAAAGCTTGTACAGAACCTGTTACTCTAGACAGGATGAAATGGTTGGATTTCATCATCCAGGATGATATGCTATTCAGAGGGAGTCAGTTGTGCATTCCACGAAGTTCTATGAGGGAGAATCTCATCAAGGAGAAGCATAGTGGAGGATTGGCTGGACATTTTGGTCGTGATAAAACCGTTGGTTTGGTTAGTGAGAATTATTATTGGCCACAGTTGCAGCAAGATGTGAAGAAGTTTGTACAGAGTTGCAGAGTATGTCAGATGGCGAAAGGAGTGAAGCAGAATACAGGATTGTATCAGCCATTACCTGTACCAAAGAAGCCTTGGGAGGATATCAGCATGGACTTTGTTCTTGGTTTACCGAGGACTCAGCGGGGGCATGATTCAATTTTTGTGGTGGTTGATAGATTTTCAAAGATGGCACATTTCATTCCCTGCAAGAAGACTAATGATGCTGTTCATGTAGCAGAATTGTTTTTCAGAGAAGTAGTGAGACTTCATGGTTTGCCAAAAACCATAGTTTCAGATCGAGACACTAAGTTTGTTGGATATTTCTGGCGTACATTGTGGAAGAAGTTGAAGACAGATTTGAAGTTCAGTTCATCACATCATCCACAGACTGATGGACAGACAGAGGTGGTGAATAGGAGTTTGGGAAATTTGCTGAGATGTTTGGTTGGAGACAAACCAACAGGATGGAATTTGATTTTACCACAGGCAGAATTTGCATACAATAACTTTGTCAACAGGAGCACTGGTAAATCACCATTCCAGATTGTATATGGAAGTAGTCCAAGAAATGCATCTGAATTAAGGAAGATAGATAAAGGAGAAATAAGTAGTGCTGAAGCTAAAGATTTTGCAGAACACTTGAAGAACATCCATGAAGAGGTGAGGAAGCATATTACCAAGATGAACGCACAGTATAAGGCTAAGGCAGATGAGAAAAGGAGGTATAAGGAATTTCAGGTTGGTGATGAAGTCATGGTTCATTTGCGGAAGGAGCGGTTTCCAGTTGGTACATATAACAAGCTGAAAATGAAGAAGTTTGGACCATGTAGGATACTGAAGAAACATGATTCAGGAAATGCATATGAGGTAGAATTGCCTACTGAGCTAAATATTTCACTAGTTTTTAACATTTCAGATCTGACAGAGTATCATGAAGGAGGTGTTGAAGATGAGATCACAGCAGCACAGTGGAGTATTCCAGCAACTAGTTTAGACACTAAGGAGATCGAAGATATACTGGACAGTCGTGTTGGTAGAAGCACAAGGAACAAGACATATGAAGAATATCTGGTCAAGTGGAAAGGACGACCTGTTGAAGATTCATCATGGCTAACAAAGGAGGAGGTTAACCGTCTTGGTTTTCCTCTGCACGCCTGAGTCGTGACAGGGTCACTTCTCAAATTACCCCGGGTGTCTGATGCAGGAGCATCCTGGGTGTAAGAGCAATCTTGCATCACCCAAAAATATTTCTGTTTTTATATTCAATAAGGGTTATTTTGTGTAGAGCTGCTATTTATGGAAAGTTACTATTTTTGGTAATTTTTGTATGTGCTCAGAATGATCTGATTTCTTTCTTGGAGGTTCATTTTGGTCATATAAGTCTGCCAGCAAAGTTTCATGGCTAGATCAGGTGTAGTTTTGAAGATATTAAAGATTTTCGGTATTGGCAGCAGGATACAGAAACTTCGAACTCAGTTTTGAAGGCTTTAGAGGCCCCGGATGAGGTTGAAAATTTGGGTGACGGGCGCTTGCGTAGGTCAAGCCTGTAGAGTGCTTCGTGGCATTTTCGAAATGGGGTTATAATAGCCGAGCGGGTCAACTGGTGATGACTTATGGTCTTCGGAAGTTGGGCCACCTGAAATGGCGAAAAATAATTTTCTTCAAAATTTCTGTTCGGGTTTCAAAGGTTATCTTGAGCCGACTATGATGTAACAAAATGTAAAATAAAATAATTCTAAGTTTGGTCGGCCTTATTGGCTAAAATTCTGGAACCTTCCCAGGCGGTGGATAATTGCCTATATAAGGAAGGCTGTATTATTGTCTTAGGCAGTTCAGAATAGTTCTGGGTAGTAGATCTGAGGCTTTGTCCTACAGAATATTGTAAGGAATGCCCATGTGGCTTTGCATATTGTAATTCTGAAAGTTTGTAATTCCACATTTGTGGAGATAATAAGAAGCCAATTTTCTGTTCTTGCATATTGTTGTTGTTTCTCTATATCTGTTATGTGTTTGTGGTATTAAGGGGATCACCCTTCATCAACTTGTAAGTGGCAAAGTTCAGAAAGAGATAAAAATATTTATGAGGGGGATAGAGATTGGTTTGATGAATAGAGGAGGATAATAAGAATGATAGATGGAATTTTATGTGATGATAATAGGATAGATAATAAATAAAAAGATCTATTAGTGAATTACATAAATAAATAAAAATACTTATTTACATAATAGAGGAAAAATCATTTATGAAAGATTTATGAATTAATTAAATAAATAAAATATTTATTTAATTAATAGGAGAAATTAGGATAATCAGGAGAACATTTTCAAGTGTCTACAATTGTACCTACTGATAACTTCACCTAGGTCCTTATTACACATATAACTTAAGTTTACTTAGTTATCATTTCCTATTGTACATATAGTTCTAATCACTTTTCTACCTTATGTGGTTGATAGGTTGTGCATTGCATAGGATTGAGACACTTGTCAACATCTTGTCTAATCCTCCATATTCACCTTGCCTTTATAAGCAAGGTTTTCTATGTACATTTTCATGTCCATTAAAAATATAATCTTCTTGCATTGTAATGCAATATTATTGTCATTCTTCTTCTGGAAGTTTTCTTGGTCTTTCTTTGGTCTAGGGGGTGTTTTAGAGTTACTTAAAAATGTAAAATTGTATCAAAACTCTTAAGGTGTGAAGACTCCTTAAGAATTCTGATTTTGGCTTGAAGCTTTCGCTAGGTGTAGATTGATGTTGTGTGGTCATTACTATTGCATCTTAAAGGTCGATCCAATTATTTTTGATTGCACATATACCTATGTCCAGCTCAACTCCATGATTTTTTAGATCATTTTTTTCCATCTCATTTGGTGGTGGCAATTTATTTATTTTCCACAATATATTTGCACTCGTGTCCAATTCATTTTTATTGCCCTTTTGCTAGATGTGGAAGGTGCAGGTACCTTTATTGTTTTTTTAAATTGGTGAATTATGAGTTTTTTTAGTAATAGTAGTAGTAAAAGATTTACATTTGAAGCCACTAGTCTTGGCAGATTATGCCCAAATCAGACTAATATTTGATACCCTCTGAATTCCATATCCATACATCTACTTTTGCAATATGGATACAACTAACAAACTATGATTTAAAAGCCAAAATGGCACTATTGTACCCTATACCGACATATTGAGAGAGAGAATATACTAAACTAGAACAACAAAAGGCCCATTTCATTAACAAAAATACTCTTATAATATTTTTTAATTGACATAACAAAAAATTTATCAACTAGGGTGGCTTAGCCTACCCATTTCCTTAGCATTTCCTCCATGGTTTCATTTGAAATGATCATACCATTGCGGGTGTCCATCTTGTTCTTTTTTACTTTCCTTAGCTATCGTACTAGTATTGCATCACCCACCTCTGGTTTTAGCTTGGAAATTGACTTCCTCAGATTGGATTTAATCTTGCACAGCTCCTATACCTCCACACATTCATTCTCCTCTTCTTCATACAAGTAAAACATCAAACTGTTCCACCCTTCTGTTTCTTCTTTAATTTGTAGTTCTTTTGGTTTCAAAGATCTTTAGACAATGAAATGATGAAACTCTTGACTTTCTCTATCAATCAACCTCCATGGACCATCCTCTATTTGGGACCCCACACCTGTCTTTGTCCTTCCAATTATGGGAATCAGCCTCTGGCCCACTCTAGCCTCACACACATCCTCGTAGCCCACAAAGCTTCCTCCCTGCTACCTAGTTGTAATGCCAATGCCAAGAACAAGGAAGAAATGTCTAGGTTAGTTCTTGGCCTTAAATTAGTGTTTAAAAACTCCTCTCTAAGAAATTTCGTGATGAATCCCCATAATTTATTATCATCAAAATTGAAAACACCCCTCAGCCTCTAGATCGTGATCTCATTTCTGAATGTAGGAAATTGGTTGGGAGAATTAACATAGAAGTTGGCTTCTATGTTGGCTCTGTTGCTTTCACACCCTTCCAATTGTTACTTTCACAATAATAGTTCCAAAAATCATTCCTTTTAAAAGAAAAAAATCTCTAGATGGTTTTGGCAAAGGCTAGAATTCCACCACGTTTTGAATCACTTGACGTCGACATGAGTATGTCATGATGAAGTAGACTTCTCACATAAGCACATCAACACTAAGGCCCAATCTCTTTTCAACTAGCCATCAAGAGGGATACTTTTCTTTGTATAAAAATTAAAAACCACCCTTTTAATTAATACTTGCACCTTATGATACTTCTGAAAATTATCTTTTATTGCTCCAAATTGAGTCCCCTATAATCATCTAAGAACTCTCCCTCATTCTAATCTGGTAGAGACACCCCAAACTTGGATAGTTTTTCAGCAACCTCATTTTCTTCTCTCAACACATGATAATTTGAATTCCTCAAATTCTCTCAGTAAGGTTTTTATTTTGTGAATGTATTTATTCAAATTCCATGTCTCAAATGAATTTATTAGCCTCAACCACTCCTAATCAATAAAAACTGACAAAAAATGGTAATACACATTTTTTGATGCCCATGCATCATACACCCAAGGGGAAGAAAAGAATCAAGTCCCACTTGAGTGAAGGTCTACAACTATACATCCATGCTTAATAACATCATCTTTGGACATTCATGTAGCATCCTCCATGAGAAGACCCACCATTTGACTAGGTACTGGAAATAGTTCTTGTTCCTTGTCGTCTTCATTTTCTTGGTATCAATGATGCACTCCAACTCCATAGGTCTGCTAGGTGGAATGTATTGGACCCATTCCTTATTTGAAAATTCTTTTAAACCTACTCCATTACCTAAAACAACATCCTCTTTATAAGGGTACAAGTCAAATACATTAAATATAGGTGAAATACCAATGCCATTTGGTAACTCAATTTCATATGCATTGGGGACCAAACTCATGAACAACCCTATAAGGCCCTATCTTGTTTATTTTCAATTTGGATTATTGTCCTTTGGAAAATATATTCTTCCTTAGATGAGATAAAACCAAATCCCCAACCTTGAAATGAACTCTCTCATCTTCATATAAGCCTTTTATTTGTATTTGTCAACACTTATTTATAGGCGATCCTTGACTTGTTGATGGATCTCCTTCATAGAAACAAAAATTTCCTCACCCTCAACACTTTTCCTCTCCATCCCACTAGTATCCCTCAATTCAAACACCCCTCTAGGCTGAAAACCATAAACAACTTGAAAAGAAGTCTCACCAATACTCCTATTCACCGAATCATTGTATGCATACTTTGTTTGAGGCAAGACTAGATCCCATTGATCTAATGCTCTTTGGTTAGACACCTTAAGGGGTTTCTCAAGATCATATTAACCACCTTGGTATTCCCATCATTTTGAGGATGTTAGGAAGAACTGAAACTAATATTAGTACCAAGTTTCTTCCACAAAGTCCTCCAAATGTGTCCAACAAGCATACTATATCTATCTGGAACAATACTCAAAGGAAAACCATGAATCCTTACCACTTATTAGAATAAAAAATATACAATACTAGATGCATCATTAGTTCTCTTGCATGTAATGAAATGAGCCATGTTTGAAAATCGTTCAACCACCACATAAACTTAATCAAATCCTTTAGATGTTCTTGGAAACCCCATTATAGAATCCATACTTATAGTCTTATAGACTCCCAAGGCCTATTTGGAATGGGTAGAGGTTGATACAAATGTATATTGGCACTAGTCCCCTTAGCCCTTTGACAAATAATACATTTCTCAACAAACTTCATGTACAATAGGAAATGAGGAGAGAAATGCAACACATAATGTACTAAGTGAATTACTTCCCCATTTCATTGATTGCACATTAGGAAGGAAGAATACCCTCAATAGGCTCAAGAGGTGACTCAAGCACTAATTGGGAACAAGACCTTTCCTTCCTTGAGAGAGATGTAATTAATGAGATGGGAATGCTTAAGTGATGTAATTGATCTATTAGGAAAGCCATTTAAAAGATGCCAAAAATAGACTGTAACAGATAGAGAATGAGCTAAAATTGATAGAAACAAAAATCAAATAATGAAACAAACCTATGAAAAAAATCTAAGAAGAAAGTGGTTAGGACAGATCAAGTTTGGCGATGTGTCCCCGAAGTTTTTGGCTAAAGTTTTGACAAAACCTGCAACTGTTAGATTGTTCTTTCTAGATCTGAATCTATGGCTCCATAACCTATTCCTGCACATAGAAAGATGGGAGAAAGGTTGTGGAAAGGGGTTTAGGAATCAACTTTTAAATGTAAAAGAAATTTTATAAAGGGATGTATGTAAAAAGGAAAATTGTTGATTTACCTTGCATAAAACCTTGTAAACGAATGTAGAAATTACTCAAATTCATGAAGATGCTTGAATGTTATTGGAATCCAAAGATTTGAACTTGGAATGTAATGTAGAATCAAGGATTCCTTCACAAATGCATATATCTATGATTGCCACTACTAGACCTTGAATGTAGATATGCTTGATAACAATTTCAATGATGAGAGAGAAGATGGATAGATGAATTGATCTTTTAGCTTTATTTGAGAGTTCCTCTACTTGGCCATCATGGGAGAGAAAATTGCATCAAATGGATAAGATTTCCTTATATTTGAATGACCTTGAAGAATTAGATTCTTGGAGATCTTGATCTTGGATGATTTCCTTCAAATCTTGAATCTAATTGCTCTTTCTTTCTTGAAATATTGATAGCTTGATTACCAAAATGCTTGCATATGATTTTGTATCTTAGATTGCACTTGATAATGGATGTCAAAGTGAGGAGTGATACGGGGTTATTATACCAACTCCATCATTTTGGGACTCAAACTTTATCTAGGCCAACCAAAGATTAAAATATGGAAATAGGACCCTGACTTTGGGCCCCAAGGAAAGATTGGGCCTCAAAACCCAGGGACAGGTCAAGTTTGGCAACTTGTCCTAGGAAAACTGGACTCAAATTTTAGGGGGAGATTAGGGAGAGAGGAAAGAAGTGGGAAAAGAAAAGGAGGCTTTCCAGGATCAAGCATAATAGGCATTCTGACCTTGAAATCACCAAAATGGGGCCTAATAGGTCCTAAAGCATTGATATATGGGTGCTAACTTTATAGGACTATACATTTAGCCCCCAGTTTAGTGAGAGTATGAGACAAGCTCATGCTCACAGTAAAGTAGATCAATACATAAGAATAGTCTTATCAAGATCAAGGAGATAAAGAAACATCAAGCCCCCAAGTGACCAGGGATAACTTTAAGAACCCCACCGCCCCCCCACCCCCCCCAACAAAAAAAAGTGTAAAATCTTGGCAAATCCAACATTATTTTGGAGGGAAAATTTTCATATTAATGGCAAATTTTTTTTTTCAAATTAGGAAAAAAATTAGTTTGTATTGGCGATTTTTTTCTTATCGTATGAAAATTCAATAAAACCTTGGTGAATAATACACTATAGTGGGGGAAAATATATATTGTATGAGGTGAATGTTTTTCTTTTGAAGGAAAAAAATAATAGTAAAATGGCTTTCTTTTGAAGGAAAAAATATTTAATTGTAGTGTCAAATTTTATCTACTGTTTGAAAATTATTTAATTTTATTGGCTAAGCTTTTATTAATTATGGGAAAAATAAATATTTTATTGGTGATTTTCAAGAGTTGTGGCTCGTCATGTGGGCCAATGCCAAATGGCAATTGATCAAAGGTCTAATTAATGCAACATCATGTCGAGATAATATTGCCTTTATTTTTTGCCAACTTGTTTGCAAACTTTGTATAATGGTATCAAAAGCACAACCACATCGACACGTACCTATTACCTAACATCTATCATTTTATGATGTTAAATGTACTATTTGAGACTGTTTCATGATCGTAATCAATGGCTTAAGTTTTATTTCAGCCCCAATTTATTCGAGGAAATAGAGTTCTCAAGGA